>QNGE01000608.1:105970-128395 GCA_008508345.1 Paragonimus westermani
CAGGAACAGTAACACTGCACACACGGTCCCAGCAGACAGACATAGAGTCAGTTCAGGCAGCAACGAGCACCACGCCCAAAGAAGCTACAGCACACCATCAACACGCATAACAAACGCACGCATCTGCTTTTTGTCTGGCTGCTCCCCTTTGGCCAATCTGACAAGGTTGAACCTGAAGGAACCGAAGTCCCAGTCAGCACAGCCCTCCGGATCAAAAAACACGCAAGCCTGACCACAACGCCAAGGTAGCACACATGAACGCGCGCACACACAACGATCACATGCAACGGAACAAAAAAATATGGACAACATAGCTAGTCAAACCGAACGAAGGACAAACAAAAAGAAATGCGCCGATAAACAAACAAGACAGCTACACACTGTGTGAGAACTACAGAGTGCAACACGGGAATCAACAACCCGATTGCGATCAACTCATAAGGGCCTCCACTACCTTATTGCACGCATACGTGAAACACACGCGCGCGCATACACAAATCGGGCAGAGGTGCACACGACGTATGAGGGTAAACCGGATGTTTGTTGTGGACGGGAATTCCGGCTTACAAACATGAACGCGCAAGTGGCATGGCAAACAACGAGCTGGACAATAAGGACTGGACCTTGTTGAACGCCTTTTCGCCACATTGGTGCCTCGCCCTGAACACAACGCAATGAAGCTGCTGTAGTCAAGCCGACCTGCGGATGCAATTCAAATAAGATTAGAATTTTTGATGGTCACGAAATAGAGCCAAAATTAGAGGTTGTACTGACGTGAAAGGGTGGCTATCGGAATTTGAGGCGATTGCAGCGTGTAACGGATTTGACGGCATTGGTAACACTGTTCACCGGACGAGCAGATACTGTCTATGCTTTGAATAAACAAACGAAGGCCGCAACATCGTATCAAGAAACACGGACCGTACTGGTGCAGGGTTTTACCAAAGAACAAGGCCGGCAGTTGGCAATCGATCGTTTTTGTGGCGCCGGGTTTTGCGACATTTAAGACCCCCTGATTTACTATCATCACTTATTACGACAGTTGAATTTGGAACTACCGGAGACAGACGAGAAAACAAGGGTAGGAGAGCGGTGTATCCAGCATTTGCCGCCGGGATTTTTGGTGTGTTCGGATGGTCGAGTCTCATGGGATCAGGGACATAGAAAGGCCTTTCAAAATAAGTAAAATTTTCTATGTTCACGACGGTGAGCCCAAATGCGAAGTTTTAATGATTCTCTACAGTATTCACTTTTTTCTTGCACTAGAAAGGATATTGTTCACTTACAACGAAGTTAGTGTTTCATAAATGTAATGTAGTACTTACCAAATGTGTCAGATCCGAGCCATTAGGTTGATGGTAGGGTGTCTTCAATGGTTGTGATGGGGGAATTCGTGGGCTGCAGATCAGATTCTGAACTTTTGTCTCTGGTTGGTGAAAGCGGTTTGACAGTTAGAACGCGACCACAAGGCTTATCTGGTTGCAGAACAAAACGTTCCGGTCTTCGTGCGCCATAAAGGCCCAGTTCGTAGATCTTTTCCAATGCGGCGTCAGGTACTAAGTACCGTATGGACTGACCCAGTTTCAAACTTCGTCGAATCAGTGTCGAGCTCAGGTTGTTACCACACCATTCAGATACCAATTGAATATTGCTCTGGTTTATAAGGTATAAACACGCAATGATTGTAAGCACAATGGCATTGAGACAGACTGCCAATTATACTAGTCATGTTTTACATTCAACGGAAAAATCGTTGCAAATGTTGTGTAGTGCCTAAGGTGAAGTACACCAGCGTTACGTTTAAAAAAACGAACACCAATAACGCTAGCGTTTCAAATCTCATCTACTCAACGAGGGAAAACGGTCATTGCACTGTACTTTTTATGAACAGTCGCGACAAAAAAAATGCACATGACACGTCGCACTGCGATTTACATCTTTAAAACACATTACACCGCATAAAAAGCCAGTAACAAAAAATTGCCATGAAGGCCGATTTGGTATTTTACAAACGTACTGGATAGGTGAAACAATGTGCTTCCCTTACACGCAAATTGTTAGTTCAATGACAACTGATTGAATACGCCTGCGATGAACCATTCATTAACTGACAATTGCACCCATTTGCACTGACCGCGTTGCTCACCTGTTGTCTTTGAACAGCTTCCACGGAACCCTTACCGGTTGATGATATCCTTCTCTAGTAAGCGGTATACGTGATCGTGTATATGTAACATAATCTTTTGTCTGAACAACCAGAGGAAGGTGAGAAATCGGCAAACGAAGTTATTTCTTGAACATGTCATCCTTTGCATTTGAATTTATCTTGTGACTCAAATTCATATACAAAATCTACTTGCGCGAGCACAACTAACCTCATATTTGCTCAGGAGGTTAGAGTTGAAAATAAACTTCGCCACGTCCGTTCCAGGTCTACTGATGCAAACGAGACCATAATTACGTATCAATACCTCCATCTGAATAAGAGAAGGATAAGAATATGAAAACATTGTCCGCACGCAAGAAATGGTCACCTCAAGCATCGAACACTGTACAAGTGGGTCACGGCTTACTCTGTATCAAGCAAAGAAACCATATAACAACTACCAAAACGAACAGCATCGCAATTGAGCGTAGTTCAAATCACCACGTTGTGTACCAGTTCACTTGTAGTGGCAGTGACGTTTACATCGGCAGAGCCGATCAACAACTATCGCAGCGAGTGGCCGAGCACATCCCGAAATGGTTGAAACAACTGATGACGCACCACCCTCAACTTTGTGAACTCACTGCTTGAAATCCAATGTCATCGACTGTAAAACGCCTCATGACAACAGGTCACCAAACTGACCTAGTAAGCTTACACAAGATACTGCTGCGCAACTGAAACCCGAAGTAACTGACTTTTTGCGAAACGATGCCGACGCTATGCGCACTAAAGTGGTTGAAACAACCTACCGGGCTGCCACTGTCTTAATTAAGTGACACTTGGTGTGCTTGGAGGTATCTAGTGTCTGTTTGTCCTCATATGTATGACGTACATAACTGGTATGTTATACGTTTCCGACTGATGATAGTAAACGAAGTGCTAACATCGCAACGTATGTTCTCTTTCTGCTCCGATGAAACTCTAATATTCAGACCGTAGCCCCTATGCAACCGCGCGTATAGTCAAAGTGAACAGAATAAGCACACCGGCTGTGCGTGATTCCAGATAGATAAAAAATATGCGGATATACTAGTGGTGTTGAAGCTCAACTAACTCATCCTGTCCGATGAATTGGAAGTTAGTCTTGGACGTAAAAAGGTGAATTAATCTTCATGTACAATGTCGGCCATGATGCCGCTACAATCGGCTGGTTTACGACTGAATGAGCTACCTTAAAATCTATCAACAAAGTATGTGTTCTACAGGATGATTTGGATGGGGTTTAAGTGGTCACCTGAGTTGCCGGAAAATTGAAAAGTAAATTAAATTTAAACCAACTGTCTATGGAGCTAGACAAGTTTGGGCTAATATATGCTTTGGGACAGTGATTCATTGATAAAGTGCAAAGATAACTTTTTAAATTTCACACCACAAAATTATGTTGCTGTGAGATAAATTGGGCAGACCAATCAGGCAGAATTCGGCGAAACCATGCTGACTCGTGCGTCACAAATGGCAGCGGAAAATCGAACACGAGGAATCAACACGCAGAAAACACCTCATGTAGGACATTTTTGAAGGTCAAAATTCCCCTCGACTGACCCTGCCGCGCCCTTCCTCGCGACCCCGTCCAAGTGCACGCTTGTTTTCGTTATTCCCACAACACATGTCTAAAAGTACTAATTCCTCCAGCCCGCCTCCTTCAGTCATTGAATCCCAGTCACCCGCCCCACACCTATTGTTATCTGTCAGTCTCACCCTTCCTACCCCCTGTGAAACGGTCCGCCATTAAACTGTCACCAGCTAATCGGTCTGCCCGAATCCCCGGTATTTAGACACACATCAGACCGATCTGATCGCATTCGGTCGGTTCGTCATTGTCTATCGGTCGTTTGTGCCTGTACTTGACGTGCCCTTTGGAGCCTTGACGACCTATTGCGGCCAAACATTGTTTTATCCCACGAACGCAAACGAATTGAGTGTTTTTCCTTGTAATTGATTGTATTATTTATGTCAATAGTACCACGTTTCCAGCGACTTGGTTTGGTTCTGACATTTAGCGTCGTTGGTTAAACGTGCGTCACTCAACGTTCGTCGGAAGAACGTACACTTCATATACAACACCACCATTGGCATCACCCAGATAAAGAAATAGAAAGTAGTCTCAAACCCAAAGCAGACTCCTGAGAAAAACGAGTTAAAACCTACCGTGACGAAGAGGCAATAAAAACACTCGCCTGTGGGAAAAGCAAGCTGTGCCCGGGCTGCGTGCAATAATCTCTTTAGCACAAGTCTAACGTGAAGAACATGACCCCCGAGTCAGAATTTCTGTATCTCAAACCATTACAGAGGTATGGATAAACAGTGGACCAATATATGCTTCTCTGCGCTCACGCGACTTCAGCGTCAGCTATCTTTAAATATAGGCGGAAATTTCCCGTGTAAACTTACAATGTCTGTTGCTCATTCAAAGTTCGGAACTAAATGGGAACGTTCCAACTAGCGTTATTCGTCGCAGCTGGTTGCGTTCGTTATCAGTAGGATTGTCAGCCGAAGTAGGAACTCGTGGTGATGACAACCGCAGAAGCACATTCGGCCACTTCACAACAGCAGCAGGCTCTACTGGCGAATATGCAACCGAAGCTGATCAAGACACTAACACGACGGTCGGCTACACAGCTTCTCATACAATTTAGCAGACGCGCCCATTGCTCGAGTTAATCAGAAACTGAATGCCAGTGTTCTACTTTGATCATTCCTCGGAAGTCCGTTCCGATATCTGTTATTACAAGCATTCGGGCGTATTCGGGGTAGAGCTGGCCGTAGCCGACGAGACTCCTTGTAGTTTGAGCTCCACACCAACCTCATCCCCACAAAGGAAAGCCCACGATGTAGCTTTCAGCAAAAAAAACCAAGGGTCTCAAACAACCCGTCAGGAAACAGTCATCTCTGTTCATCACTTGGTGCCAGTGCTCTCAGCTGCCCGAGTCAAATCTCGTTATCTATGCCGGAAATGACAACCACGAGTGTATACGGTTCCTCCACGAACGATTATCAGTTGAAGAAGTTGATTTATGCCTGAGATCAGATGATGGTACGTGTAACTGCACCAAAACAAAACAGAATCTCCAGATGAAACTTCAGATGGTCGATATTGAATGATAAGGGTTCGGCGACTCCAAACAAGATACCGGAATAATCATATAACCGCCAAAGGTTCTGATTACTTTGCCACCCGATCGGCACGAACTAGTCATTCACATCCTGGTGGACCACAATGAGCTGACCTTGAACGATCTGCGAAGCCTGCAACATCATGTTTGTAGTGCGAGAACTGGTATTACGTGAGTTTTAGTCCATCCCATAAACGTAAGTACAGCCGTCGAAGCCACAGGGAATACTGAAACGCAAATGACCTCAATCGAAGTCCCTTATCCGACGATTACAGGAGCCAGCCCACCGATCACACTCCACCTTCGCTTTATTCTTGCTTCCAGGCGGAAGTAAATTACGTCAGTCCTCAGAAACATTCTGGGTCGACTGCAACTGGATATCACCTCAAGCATAATTCTCATTTCCAAATAGACATGGAATGGGTTGGACCGGTTCGTTGTGAAGTCAACCACACACAACGTCCGGCGGACAGTCTAACGACGACTCCCAATTCACATGTAGCTACTATCTCACCGATCAACCAGAGCTGGGAACCTCATCAACCGTTGAGACAAAATTGGACCAACTGATGATGGTCCAGTCGTGTGGCATTACATGATTAATTCCTCCGATAACATCGATTGACTTCACGGGAAATGATGCAGTTTCCCAGGATGGCCTAGGATGCAGCCGCTTCGAAAAAGTGCTATCTTGCGCCTCCTTCCGGATGCAAGGCCAGTTTTCCGCCGCAGCACGTTGATCAACTTTTTGTGAACAAGGAACTAGATCGTGCAAAAGGAAGCTGGTGTCCTGAAATCAGCTAATTATTGCGCTCGGACTTGACCAATTGTCATGGTACACAAACCGAATGGAGAATTTGCGTTCACTTTCCAACAGGTCTCAGCGCAGTCATTGAAGTGCGTCGCTATCTCTTCCCTCTGTTTGACGGCCTATTCGCAAAGACTAATGAGGAAAGCGCTTCAGTGTCCTCGATCAGATCATCGGCATCATGCTGACCAATGTTCCCAGTGTAGCTGCGCGATCTCTATCGTCAGGGGGGAACCGCGATGAGATTCAGGAGGAAGCGCTTGATGTCATTTTCGCCGTGAAGCGTCTCCGTGGGAAGCACTTAGGTCGCCGCCCTATCCTTTCGATTTCCCATAGGTCAATGTCTTAGGTTTGGAGAAGATTATCCTCGTCTATGCAGACAATCGTCTTTAACTATGGGTTACGACGCTAAGTTATCGATCTCATATATATGTTCACCATAAGCACTGAGCAAACGGACGCCCTAAACTGCCTGACTGACTTGTAAACATCAGACCCTGAAGAGATTGTGATCACCACAATAGTAATATCATTTGGATCTTTTATCAGTCAAGTGTCCTTGGAGGCCACTTGAACACTGCCGTTTACCCCCGAGGCAACGCACCAAACGTTACAGTCAGTAACTTCACGTAATTAGAGTCGCTGGCGGGATAAAGGATTATCAGACGGCCTGCTATAGTTCTTCCGGATACGCTCCGTGCTTTCCACAATCAACATATGCATAGTCTTCGGAGTCGTCATCCTACCAAAACACTAAATCAAGGCAATTCGTCAGTTTCACGAAAGGCACCCGAGCACCAACCGAATGAAGTTTTGGGATCTCAACCATATCCATCGGTCCGACATTGACGAGCGTTTACAGTCCAAATGCCGAGCTTCATAAATAATAGAACACTGAAAGTACCAAACCGGGCTACCAGATTCATTGCTATTCTTAGGAGTCGCGTCCAGTGCAAACGTTTTGGAGCCCGCATGCTGTGTGGATATGGGATTCACCACAAGATAACCAACGATGAACAGACTTTGTGACGGAAAGTCGAGTCAGCGGCATTCTGGGGTGAATAATCCGACCTCAGTGGCACATTGGACACCTGCAGAAAGGGATTATGTATTAAGAAAACGAACTGTTCTGTGGTCACCATCGTCTCTCTGATCACAAACCTCACCAGCGTCTGCAAATGACACATCCTTCACCATCAGTAACTTCTGTCGCAAGCCCTCATTGTTAAAACAGCTTATCGACCGGTCTCTCAGTTTCCGGTCTAACCTGACCCAAAATGCACCCCGAAACGATCGTTGGTCGTCTGTCAAACGTCATTTTTGTCAAGCGCATCACACCAATTCAGAAGCCTCATCAGGTTTCAAAGCCGCCAAGACTTACTCTTCATTACACGCCACGCTTCCAGTAAGATGTCTGCGAACCGAATCTTCATCTATTTTGAAAAAACCTGGTATGCCCACCGTTGAGAAAAATGGGTTTTACAATCGAAGACGGTCTAATAAGTTCTGCTGTATGATTCTTGAGGAGACGTGAAGAAAAGAAGCATGGACTTCAATTTTGAAGAATTCAATGCCGCATTAGAGACCAGACGTGACACTCCAAACTCACGAAAAAGTGATCCTCCTTATCGGTATTAACAAGTGAACGCAGAACTCGGTTGTTGCAAATGAAAGCACAACTTGATTCGAAGACCTTTTTCATTGTTAAAAAACGACCTACACCGTGTGCACGTGCGTGATTGAAGAATATAAACAACATACACCTGTAAATTTATCGCGGTCATTTGTAGAACCTCATACTGACTAACTGAAGGTAAGCCGGTGGCACACAACACATCAGTTGTACGATGGTTAGTTTTGTTACTCAGACATGAAAAATGATAACTGTGTGGAGTACAGCAACAGAAACATGTGGAAACTATTGCACCGTCTCATATACTTGGTCGTATGGAGTAAAGTGAGATTACTTAGAAGCAACGAGGGTTAGTAAGTGCAGGGTTGCCAATTTGATAAGTTACACATTTGGAAATGGTAGTTTGAAATCAGAACAGAAAGACGTACATCTTCTTCGGACCACAAATTAGGAATTCCAAACGACTGAAGCACATCAGCACCACAAACCAACTTGACCCGAGGTCTTGGGTAGCACATCTTGACGGATTTGCACGAAGCACAGGAGGCGGATGAGGAGCACAGCTTTCGTGTGTTACAAACAACTGTCTGTGATTTCTCACTGCCGTAATAACACTGGCATTCAACCGAATGCCCAAACTCGGAAAATGGATGAGCAGCCTGACTCAAGCACTTGATCAGCCAAGACTCAGTGGCTAGATAACAAGGTACTTCAGAATAATTACCGCCAACTAAAAGTTAAGATGAAAAGAAGGTCACCATTAGAATTTGGATTAGACTTTGTGTGTAAGTTTCGCAACAGAGTTGGTAGCCTTACGATAGGATATCAAAGAATGGGAAAACAGTTGGTAAAAAGAACTACATTGATCCGACTGCTAACCCTAAGAGTGCCACTATCAAGTAAGACATTCTAATCGATGAATTTACAAAACCCTCATATACGTATTAATAGCCAAGATTAGTAAACAGGTCTGCTTAAAGAAGCTTCCCGTCTAGGTTAGCGAGTGAAAAGCGAGTACATGGTTGCAAAGGTCACCCTATGTGTGCATGACACACACGTTCTAGATGTTCCATTATGAAAGGTGATCATCCGAGGTCGTGGGTCAGTTCAGCACAAAAAAATCTGTTGAAAACGATTCCCTCTGTTCGCAGAATTTGATTCCTCTCTGATGTGCACACTGCCTTCGAGTATACCAATCTATGTAAGTTAACAGACTTGCACAGGAAATAGAAAGATCGTTGGTTATCCGTATGAGAAGACAACTTGAGTTGAATGATTCGCAAGTGTAAAAAAGTGAATGGGAGTGAACAAAGGGAGAGTTAGGACAGTCCATTAGGGCGTAGAAAAGCGGACTTCGAACAATAAGGTGTACATTTGAGAGATAAGCATACTTGGTGACCTGTTGCAGTGAAGTCAGGCGGTGGCCAAAATCTTGTAATGTCTCCTGCGTGTGCGACGATAGAACAAGAATGTAAAACCTTCAACAGTCAACCGTGCACACAGAGTTTATATATTAAAACAATCATGCTCACATAATTATTTTCGATACCTTTGAAAACTGCAAAATCCAGTGCCCTAATTCTAAGTTTGGGAGGTGCGCAAGACTTCTATTAATGATGACCAAGCTAGAGTACGGTATACCTCTGTGTTCAGTATGCCGTTCTCACCAAAAACGCGGAACTCCTGACATTAAAGTGTGAAACAGTTAGATGAAGAGGAAATTCACGAGAGCAGTGATCATGGGAGTCTGTCCTCCTTAGTCCAAGCACACGAAGAAAATGCACTTAATTTATGAAACAGCTGACCGTTACAGTCGTCTGAAAATGACTTCGACTAATCGTAAGAAGGATGCGATCAGACTTTTCGGAGCACATAGATCATTGTTCACAAGCGAAAGTGGTTGGGTGTTCAGACTTGATAATTCGGTCGTGCCTAGGGTGAGTTTAATGGTGCAGTGATCGACACAGTTGCCTTGTGAAAGCGTGGCCGGAGTTCAAATCCCGGCTGTGACGAGGATATGCGCTATTGACAAGCTCTAATGAGAGTGAGGCTCGAGTCTACTGCTTCTTTCCGAAAGAGGCTGGCTGGAAAGTCTATCTGAATGTGAACGCTGCGATCAAATGTGAGTGATCTTCAACTTGAAAATAAAATTTTACAAATTATTAGCACGAAAAGAAATGCGGCTAAAAACCTTTGTGTACAATTGTTTCGGATAAAATGGAGAACTGGATTATGGATATGTTGTAAAAATACAAACAAACAGACGAGGAAACAAACCATTGCCCTCTAAAATCGGTCTTGGAGGAGGCTTCAGTGGAGTCCGAATAGAATCCCGAACGTCATTGTCCATTCCGTTTAATTTACAACAGATCTCATCAATTAGGGACTGAAGTCGATCAACCACAATACGTGTTCTTGTCCAAGTAGGTTGCGACGCTTCCCAGTTGTCTACAACCAACCAATCAGAATGAAACTGACATGCCAAACGAGCCAGCTCTACTCTCACAGCGGACGGAATCAGATCAGGTTTCGCGTAGCCGTCAGAAACTGGGCTCAGTATGCCACCGACGACAAATTGACGTCGAGGTAGTGCATCCACCGGACAGTACACGCTATGGTCGGATAAATAGGAAGGATTCGGATGGGTAGTACAAGTAAGACCAGATGAGGCAGTGGTCATACCACGCACTGATGTATTCCATGCGGTTTGCGGTACACTCCAAGTGCGCTCCACACTATCCCTGGCGAGTTCTGTTGAAAAAAGGTTAAACGAACATTTGGTACGAGTAGTTTTCAGGTGGAACAAAAAAATCGCTGAGTCTAACAACATCATGTGTCTATTTATAAAAAGGCGTCTCAGTCAGCAAGACAAACGAACTTAGAGGAAATTACAAATGTATATACAGCTTACAGAGTCGGTGGATGGAGATGTTGGGTGAAATGTCCATTAACCGGGCACAATTACGTGAACGCTGCTGTTATGTGGCTAAGTCATCTGTGTAGGAGGCGCAGTTAATGACGAGTCAACGGAAGCTGCAAAAACGCACCTCCCTCCGATGACGCCTTGCTTTCACCCGCAGCTCTATTCTTCGATGACAAGGTGTGTGCCCTGACATTGAATGTTTAACTTTAGACACGAATACTTTGGTAATTGGGCCCCAGTTATTATCTTCACTTTGTTCTCCATTCAGGGCGTCTCTGCATGGTTTTACGGTTGTCTAAGATAGTAGATGAGACCCAACTGTAAAAAATCAAGGCTTCGGCCGGATTCGAACCAGTGGCAAACACAGCATACCCCAACGCGGAAAGCGCTCTATCAGTCGAGCTACGAAAGCACACCTAAGATAACAAAACAAAAGGATAGCAGTAACTTTCACCTCCATACCCGTTTGCCAAGCATTCTAACTTTCGAACGGCCCCCTTTTCTCAAACATCCTGGGCTCTATCAGCCGGATTCGACCAAGTAGTCCCATCAAAAATGGTCTCAACAGTCCAGCTCCATGAAATATATCTACCTTCCAACAAACGTCTTAATATTTCAAAACGTCTCCTATTCTTATTTAAAATTTCCCTTGTGGCACCTGATTTCAAGCAGAAAACGTCTAAAAATCGTAAAGATATCAAAGGTTGTAGGCGGTTTAAAAAAACGTATCTGGTTATCCCTCAATTTTCACGGAATTACGCATGAGTGATAAGATATTCTTTGCCTAAATCCGACACGCAATTATGGGTACCGGTAGGACTATAGTGAATATTTTCGCTCCATGCTCGCCATCTAAATCACACGCAATGGTGCGTGCTGCGTCGTGTTCTCGATGCAGAAGGCTGACAAATTCATGTTCCACACCAAGTGAAGCTTTATCCATGTATTTTCTCTCAGTTGCCGCCATAATAAAAACAGCGTCTCAAAGTCATCGCTGTGTTCACCTCCAAAAGGTGCGCCACGTGAAAACATGATAATAGTTAACCTAAGCTCTGTGTTCCCTACCACTCCACCTACTGCCTGAATCCGATCAAACTCGTGGAAATTCATTTGTTAACAGGGGCTACTTTTCAACTTGCAATGAGTGGAACAGATAGCATACAGTAGCACAAAAATCACATTTTGTGACATCTTCGCTTCAAGAGTGTTCAAAGTTGTGTTCAAAATTAAACATGCTATTTAGGCGCCATATGAGACCGAAAATGTTATAACCCAGGACAGCAAAAACAATCAATAAGGTCCCACCTTCGATAGCTTGTTTTCAATATGTACTTTGCACAAAGAGCATGAAATGGTATACAAGTTCGGATGTTGATGGTGCTGGTGGCCATGCTGCTGCCGTTGTGCCACTGAAGTCTAACTCTGTGACAGGAAACAAGCCCGCTCAGGTTCGTTCACTCGGTAACATTTTACGGACGTACATACACAACAATCGGTTGCAAATGCCGTTCAAATGACACTTGGTAAATACTTGCTGTTCACCCAGTCATTGTTTTCACTTTTCGCGTGATGAATTGCTGCATCCAGTGTAACCTAACAGTGGACATCAAAACTGGGTAAGACTGTGAGGTGGTCAGACAATGATGTGACCACGAAATATAATTGTTCTGAATACTCTGTTGAATTAAGTGGTCAGAGGTCGCCTATCCGGTTAAGGTCTTTGTGACCACGTAACCCACTGGTTAGAAGTGCTATCTAAAAAGAGAACGTGCCTCAATCAGTAATGGGACTGTATTCACAACACATTTTTCCTGCTTAACCTTATTTTGTTCGTCATTATCGTTTCCGACGTATTTTTCTCCAGACTGCTCTACATCACTGTTGTGATGAGCGGCGACTCGAACCACAGTAACCGAAGCCAAGCTTATGACCATTATAAATGAATGAACAAGTAAATCAAATCGGTTCAACCAGTCTGATCGGTGTTAGGAGCGAGATTTCTTGTTTCATGCTCGTGGACTGAACAACCACCGCGTGCAGTAGAAACCCTTAGTTCGTCCACCCAGCATGTTGAAGTGGAACCGTGGCCCATCGATTCGTATCCCAATCGATCGCCAGATGGTTTCTTTCTTTTGCTCGTCAATATACCGAAACTGACGGAACTATATTGGGTCGGATGAAATATTTGGTTCCATCGGACTAAATGTGCTGACTTCCAAAGAACAAACCAACTGGCAATTGACTGAAATGTAGACTGATATGTCATGATTCCGTTTCAGCATACTGGACCGACAAAATGAACACTCCTACGAGTGTAAAACACATAATTCCATGGCAGAAACCCAGTTTCAACCAAACTCTCCTTACTTAGGATCGCCGAATAGTTTTGACCCTAGAACGTACGATGGGTGAAGCAGTTCGTTGCCGCCATTGAGGTCATACGCGCTGTGAACAAAGTTGGTGGGTAGGGATAGACAAGACGCAGTCAGAACAGCTGAGAAACAAAAAGTGAAGAGCTCATGAGTTTAATATGCTGCGCTCACTCCTCAATAACATTAATTATTTTTAGCTCTCAACTGTCGAAGTGCACAGTGGATAAAATTGTGCTAAATCCGGTGAGCTAGTGAGAGTTACACACATAGTAGAATGCCTAGACACAGAGCATACTGAATACGCCAAACGATATGAACGGTTGATAGGATTTATACCTTTCGCCTTCAAAGTATAGTGCTGTTATAAGATTGGATTGACCCTAACAATTTCGGTGTCAAAAATGGCAGGCAGTTTAGACGGTTGACCGTTTCATCAACCCTGGTAGTGTTATCCGTTCGGATTATTGCTAACGAGATACATATGAACACAGCGAAAACACGTGATTCATTCACCAAGCTCCTTCATTCGCAGCACATGCATGGGTATACTCAACTGTACGCTACAAATTACAGCCCTGGTCAAGTCGTGTCAAAAATGCACATACGTTATTAGTAGTCGACCACGACTGTCCCCATCAGTTAGTCATCACGTGGACTAGTTGTGTGTAGCGTGACAGTCCGGCGGCGCCTATTTTAACAAATCTGCAGGTTCGCGACCGGTAACCGCGGTCCTCGCTAGTCAGGTCACATATCGTGCATGCTGGTAAGGACCTTGCCGCTGCACTGCGTTCTGTTTGATGCGAACTCTGAGGATGGGAAGAAAGTATACGATTGGCAAGCGATGACATGGTTACAGGCTTTGTGAGCTTCCATTGCATCATCAGCGTTGACAATTACTGCTTGGAAATGTTGTAGGTAATTTAGTGCTCACAGCGCAAGGCCAGGCAACTGTAAAATATAAAGTAGCTCGTGGACCAACTAACATTCCGGTCTTCTATCGAATGTCCCCCCCAAAGAACAGAAGCGAAAAGAGGTGGTCTCAAATCAAAAAACTTTTCGAATCAGCGGGCATACACTGTTGAACAAACAGAGGGAAACTGGCAACATCCGAGCCGCCCGAATCAGACCTTACATGATCTTGAATATACCCACTGTGTACAGTATTAACCAGAATTAGACAACGATCTCTTATTTACCGTTAGGTAAGCTCTTTATTGACATTGGATACAGGCAGGGAACCCCACACACAAATGCCGAATTTTGTAAACATGTGCACTCCAAAGTTTCTATAGTACGAGTGTCATATTCGAGCACATGAAGCATCGTTACATAGGGACCGCCCTGCAAGTCTCAGCTATTCCCTCATACAATCAAAATGGCTTTAAGTCTGACTTGAAAGCAAAATGGTCTCGCCATTCACCTCAACAGTGAAGTGGAATGACCTACAAGGAAACCTTGATAGAACGGCTAAAAAAATGATGGAGGAAATCTAACTGAAATAACCCAAAACGGCACTGACTGCAGCAATGTTACGTCGGGCTATTGGGATGATCACAAGCCGAGCAAGCGACTCCTACTCAATTCACTCAACGGAAAAGGGTCTTCATATTTAGCGACCATGTTGTTGCTTGATCACCGTGCAGCCCTATCCAACTGTTGGCGGCTTCAGTATTTCATACTCGGTGTTGTAAACAGTCAGCTAGCATACGAAGTACATAACCCAATTATCGCAGGTTGTGCGACGTGATTATCTGACTAATTGATCGTGCATCTCGGGCGCTTCAAAATATACTCTGGCGAACAGCCATAACGCTCAGGCAATCATCCCATTAGGTGAGGATCAACTAGCGGAAACGACGATGGTTAAACACAGCACGCCTATTGACGCCTTTGTTGCGAATAAGCCACGTTTTAGAACCGCGGAGCACAACAAAACGCACATAAGCATTACATACTCCTCTTTTCACGATAACCAGAAGTCTTTTCGGTATCAGATTTTTTATTCTGGTTGGCAAAGGCAGTTGTGCCTTTGCTGTCCTCACTGATAATTCATAAACAAAACTGGAATTTGACGAGATAGTGATACCAACCATGTGGAACCGTACACAGTTTCAAGTGGATTACCTGCAATGAAGATCTCAGGAGCTAGAGTGTCTCGGTCTTGAAGCGCCAGTTTGCACTTTGAAAGTATGAGAAGCGAATCGATCACAGCAGTCAGCTACACGCGGTCTAACTCTTAAAGATTTTCGTACAGCTTGAGGCATTGAATCGTGTTGCTGAACCCGCGTGTTTCGCTTCACTTGGCTTGTAGCTGTATCACAGGTGACTAAGGTTCAAGAGAAAGATAAGGTAGAAAAGCTTATCAGATATCAATGACGAACAAACTGCCCACGGCAAGCCAACCGGAAAAGCCTAACGAACACTGGGAACAAATCGCAGCAAGTATGATGACTTGCTGTGAAAGAGTATGTTCTGATGGAATCGTACGGTTCCGACAAAAATGGGTTTGTGGCACGTCAACCAATGACAGAAACAAGCGTAACACCATTCCGCCTGGCCTTGGATGATAATTTACACACAGGCCGACCGCAAACTCACGCAGACCGCAAACACAACTTGGTCGAACGACAGGAAGAGATGGAGCGAGCATTTTTGTCGGAATATGACTAACGAAGTTTGAGTGGGACCACATTTGAAAAGGGTGGTTCATTTATAAGTGACCAGCAACGCCGACTTGAAGTAGGTTCAGTAATTGGGGGAAGTTCAATCGACCTTAACCGAATAAAAACGACGGGAGCGAGTGGTCAGGCACCATATTCCAGAAGACCCTCAGACATAAGCAGATGTGGTTCTTCAGCGCAGGTCGTTGAAGTGCAACAAGGCTCTACATACAGTTCTCATCAGTCCCCTTTTTATAAAGATGGTGGGAACAGATTATATTACAGCTGCTGAAAACCTATGGAGACGGTTTGGGAAATTGAGAAAGTATGCTATCGCTGGTGCCCAATGACAGTCATTCTCGTTCTGAAAAATAGCGACCGACGCCTATGTAAAAACCGTAGAGGCACCAGTCTATTCTTAAGAACAAGCTGATGCCACTGCGGTCTTCACATATGACTCTCTCTATTCTTCAGGACGAGAATGACTGTCATCAAGCACCAGCGACAACATACTTTCTCAGTTTCTCAAGCCATCCAAGTTACATACTGACTTTAGTGTCCATTCACCAAAGCTAGGAAAACCACATGCGTGAAGAACAGTCAAGAGTCCGATTATGCTCATGATACACTGATTATAATTTTAGCCCACGACAAGCACTAAAGCATCAGCACACTCATAAGCAATCAATGGTCATGGACTGCTGAGAACTAAGGGTTGCTTCCGAATTCATTCCTTACAGCGTACTCTGAAGCAGAGTCTTAAAGAAATAAGCCGACCTGATAAGACCACTGTACATTCAACCTGAAAGCTGGGCGAGTGGTGGTGTGCGGTCGTCTTGGGTACCAGCTACCTTTAGTGTTTAGTGAAGATATCCGGCCCCTCCTTTCCTGTGTTTTTTTATATTAGAAGAAGAAGACGCGCTTGGGGAATTCGAGGTACACCCCAAAACAACTCGAATCTAGTGAATTAGACATGCTGACGGAATACTGAATGTCTACCACGCTTGTCGCACTAACTGACCTTAACCACAACATACTTGGGATCGCTTTGAAAGAATGACTCCAAGGGTTACAGAAGTGTGGATAATGTTCCATTCAAGATTTCGGGCTTACGACGGCTTGATAGCAGACAATCACCAATATCGTCAAGGACGGCAATATACCAGTAGTTTACACTGACGCCCAAATGCCATACAGGTAGGAAGACAACACCAAATAGCAGGTTGATAATACGTTGCACAGCTGATCAAAAGTGTGCAGAAAGCAGCTAACGCAGTAAACTTAGGCAGAGGTGGACCAATTGGGTGGTAATGCACGAAAAACAAAACGTGGTCTCCAGCTAAAGGAAAATTCAAACTCACTACACTGTTCTTTTTTTGTCTAAAGAGGTGATGAGATCTGTAGCAGCCGGACGGCTGTGAGAACAATGAAGCCCAAAGTGGAAACTTATTAATCAAAGAATCTGATGGGAAACAAACTCACGTGTGCCTCAGGATGTTGAAGTGCAAGATGTAAGACGTAAAAGAGGGATCTAATCAATATCAGCTGCAAAAGAGCTAGAGATAGAGGGATAATTTCCAAAAAATTAACTGCCTACTTTATATCAACCTTGTCAAAACGGTTCTGATACACTACCAGAAGATGTCTGAAAGAGAGGTGCAGTAAACTTGTGCGAAAGAATAAACAAATCTATCAAGCCGCTGGTACGCATCGAATCAGCAAATATCAAACTTATTATTTTCCATAACGGATGCGCAACTTTTCATAGACTTTTTAACATGGAAAATTGGAAACACAGCCCACGGACGTTCAAATGAACAATCATTCTAATTTCAACTTTAAAAAGATGAATAACAATTGGTTCTCAGGAAGTTGGTTATTCGATCTTACCCATCATCCTCAAGTGCATTGTTGTAATCGGGTTGAACGATCCACAGGCAAGCAGAATAACTGGTTCGGAAAGAATGCAAACATTACAGAAGCCGCAACGAGATGACCGGAGCATGGTGAACCAAACATGAAAGAATTCTGAAATCGGCAACTTTCGGAGCTGTATGGTGTAAATTCACTGACGAGTTTTAACGAAGCGGGCCAAAAGTCAAATGATTGAATTTTGGATTTCTGCTGTAACGGTGAATGAATATTAGGGAACAATAACTCGGCCTACTAAGGAGCATGCCTTGGATACGTATATATGCACATGTGGGACCAAATACGAAGACTACCACATCATATAGAAAACACAGATGAACAGTGTAAATGATCGAACGCCAAAACTGTTCATAGCGTTCAGCCGGACTGATACAGCTGGTCCACGACGTGCAAATAAAATGATCGATCCTACAAACGTGATACTGTAGTGCGCTTCATATATTTCGTAAAACTACTAAATGAACGGAGTATCAAAAACAACCAAACGAGTGTACCTTTTGAATCGTGGTCGCAAAAATGTGGGCACACTATCCGCATCAACGTGGCAAATCTATATGACTTTCAGTGAACTCCACTGGT
The DNA here is from genome assembly GCA_008508345.1 of Paragonimus westermani. Taxonomy (NCBI): domain Eukaryota; kingdom Metazoa; phylum Platyhelminthes; class Trematoda; order Plagiorchiida; family Troglotrematidae; genus Paragonimus; species Paragonimus westermani. Next base: position 124,200 of record QNGE01000608.1, read on the forward strand.
GTTTCAGAAACATGCAGCGTCGGCCTTCCACATGAATGGTGGAGTTCGATCAAGTGGGTGTTTCATTTCTGCGGTGGTATGTGCCAAGTTCGCTTTGCTTTTTGGTGGAAAGCCATTTTGTCGTCAATCAAAAATTGGTATATCTTCATAAACAGGGATACAAATCCTTTATATTTAGTAGTGTTTGCCTCTGGTCTAGGGTTCCATACACAAGACGAAATTGGAGCACATTGAACACATATACGTTATGCACTGCATAGGTATAGTATTGTTGCTCGTTCAACTGCTGACTGCTAAGTCTCCTTGCAATCACTCGGCGACTCCGGAGGCATCTAGGAGAAAATCACGAGGCCTGGTGGATACAACGCACCATGCAGATGGAATACGCCGCCTCTACCTACAACTCTCGAATACTTTTCCATCTCGTTCAAGCAACGGGTAGCACGAAGTCCTGTGTGAGCCGGGCAATCCGCGCAGCTAATGATGGGCCTATTCATAATCTGTAGCGATGCTTGAGACATTGGGCTGATCACTTCCAACAACAGTCTACTGGCCACTCGCGACAGTGATTATAACTTCGGGCTCTGCATTTGCTCATTGGTCTGTTGACGTTTCGCCGCCCCCTCAAACAGAAGTAACAGTTGAGATCCTGCCCCGAAAAGCCACAAGGAATCCGGCTCGGACGAATCCTCTGCTGCCCTTTCTGTAGACAGAGCCCCGATCCTAGTTAAAGAGCTGACGGATCTGCTACAGAAACTGGACCAGTGAAGTTGATCCAAAAGACTGAGGTTTAGCTAACATCGTCCCCATTTCCCAAAAGGGCTCACACACTTCGTGTGCAGATCACAGACGAATTAATGATTCCTATCGCGTCGAAGTTGATCGTAGATACTGTACTTCGTAGACCTCGAGAAACGGGCGAAGAACACATCCGTGAGGAACAATGCGGGCCTCATCCTGGCCGTGGCTGCACTGATCACATCTTCATAATTCGCCAGATGCCTGAACTCCACCATTCATATAGAAGGTTTTCATTACGGTTGACAGGGCTGCACCCTGGAATTGTCTATCGAGGAGTGATGTGCCTGAAAAGTGTGTGAACATCCTGAAAGCAATTTATTGTCAGATCTTGGTCAGGGTTAGGAATTATGGAAGCGTGTTGCCCACCTTCAACATCACAAGTGGAGTGCGACGACGTTGTCCAGCCCATCACTTCCTACTGAAACTTGTAGTAGAGAAGACCCGAGCGTGTCCACTGACGAACTCCGGATATGATGGTGTGCATTTTCTCCCAGGAACTCGACTACAAGACACAGAGTATGCAGACGATATCATCTTAATCTGTGAGGGTTCACGGAAAGTGCCGAACATCTCAGATTGATTATAGGCTTCAGTATGCCAGTTTGGTACGGCCTTTGCACCTACTAAGTGCAAGGGGGCAGTCGCAAGTTCGGCAAAACTGTGCCTGCTCTCCCCCTTTGTGGTGAGCAGTTCGAAGTAGTTGAGAAGTTTATATACCTTGGGAGCTACGTTAGCATAGCAAAGGCTCGAGTGGCGTTTGCCAACTTATATCATCTGTGGCTTCGGCACGATCTCAACCTCACTGTGAAAAGCCGAGTGTACAACGCCACCGTGATAGCAATCCCACTGTACGGCTGCGAAACCTGTTCGATCTGCGAGGAGCATGTTTACAGAGTACCTGTTTTCGACCATCGGTACATTTGAAGCATTAGCGGAGCTTGATGGGAATACCGTGTTAGCAAAAACGGAATTCGCCAATGTGCTCTCGGAACGAATAGACTCTGTAGACCCATAAGTATATCGATCTCGTCTCAGACTTCGTTCGCTTGTTTGCATCTTACAAATGCCTACTCACCTCCTGCAACACTGTGGCTTCTTTGCAAGCGGTGGATTAGGCTGAAGCGGGAGCCTGATTGTCAGTGCATGACTTGCGTTCGAGGTCTGAAGGTATTTACTCTGAAGCTTGCCTAAGCAGGGCGCTCCTGGCTTTCTGGCTGAGTGTTTTCGGTTGCGGACGAAGAATAGAAGTCAACAGCTCGAAGAACAGAAGCCAATGGCACTCGTGTTGCGAGCCACTGTGTGAACCGCCATATTATTTTCTTCTTTAACCCCCTGCATTTGTTCCCCACTTCATCGTACAGGATACTTTGTCTCATAATGTGACACGCTTGCCACTCCTTGTGATTTTTGCCCGCTAAATATAACAGAAATATCGAACCAAACCACGATGTTATTCGGTATGGGGGAAAAGTTCATTCGGTCAGAAATTGGGAAACTTGAAGATTGTACCAATGAACCGTCGCTTTCTCCTTGGCGTGCATGGGCACTGGTGACTGCAAACGAATGACAAAAAATAAATGGTGCAGTCAGACTACTAGTCGATGCACATAATTAGACGCCTAGCCACTAGAAAAGACTGACGAGATAGCGTCCTGGATTTACAAAGTGTTTAGCAAGCCCACCCGCTTAATCCAGTACCGGGTAAACTGGTAGGCTAGCCTAACGCCATCGGGCGCGTCCCCAAGATGAGGATTGGAAGAAGCTCTTTCATGTGGGACTAACGGCGAAATGAGTGCGCTCTCGCAGCGAATAAGCAATTGCAGACGAGCGGTAATACCACCAGGGCGTGGTGGATTCACAGTTGACAGCCGGGTCTCCCTTGAAATGTCACATAGGCGCTTTGACGGTACTACAACATGGCGTGTTGCCTCACCACAGAAGGGTTTTAGATGCCTTAACGGGAGCACATGGGCTACCACACAACGTACCGTCCGTATGGCTCTCTGACATCGCCAGTGTTCGCCAGCCATGGGTGACCTTCGAGGAAGACCCACAAATCATCTCGGTGATCACCGGCTCTAACGGGTTGGCAAGGTGTGCTGAGTACCTTGAACGACTAGATTTTATCTGAGGGGGGTATGAACCAGTTTAGTCATGCCCCGTCAACAGGAACTTCCATCTTTTGCCATCCAGCTTTAGGCATTCATCGTTCCTTGCTGAGACCTAGAACGCGAATTAACAGCTGCGTTTAACGTTCGCACAGTAAACCAGATAGACCAGCAGGTCACTCTCGCACAATAGGTGGGCTCGTTGAATGTCGATGTCTGCTGTATCTCGGAGACTAGCATACCGGACAATAGTCAACGTATGGAACCAATAGCACCCGCACCGTCTACCCAATACTGGTTACAAATTTCAGATGACTCCACGGCCGCCGTTACGGGTCAGGCTGGAGTACGCATAGTCCTCAGCACGACGGCCGCAGTCGCATTAGTAGATTGGATTCCTGTAAACAATAGACTTTGTGTTGTCTGTCTAGCTGGTTCTCTTAAGGCCACCTCTAGACGCAAGACTCAGAAAACTCCTCTTTGTGTCTGTTCACGCTCCTACTGACTGTACTGTCGTCGGCATCAAGTACGGGTTTCACTCGGACCTGGCCGCTATCCTTCGGTCGACATGTGGTTCTGATATAGTCATTCTGGCCGGAGATATGAATGCCCAGGTCGGCCGCCTTGGTGAGGTCGAGTCTCGTCTATGTGGCAGGTTCGGGATAGCGTCACGTCGATCAGATAATGCCGGGTGATTGTTACAGCTGTGCGCTAAGCACAAACTATTTCTAGCCAGCAACAGTTTTAGGCATCGTGTACGTCATTGCTACATTTGGTGCCCGCCTTCTCCGAATCACGCCTGGTCTCAGATAGACTACATAGCCGTCAGATACAGGTGGCGCGATTCCATTCAACGCTGTCGCTCTTATTGGAGCACGCACCTAGACTCAGATCATGCGTTGGTACGTTTTCGTTTCGCTCTCACTTTCGTTGAACAACGACGCCAACGAGGAATTGGCTATGCGGTCGGTAAAGCATAAGTACCAAACTAGCTTGGAAAACAGGCATAGCAGTCCTCACTCTGAAGATCCTAACAGCTGCTGAATCCAACCCGACCTATACTGCTACCTTGACGTGGTGGTCGGGCTTGTATACTGTTTTGATCCGGCGGGCTATGCTTACTAGGACTCCGGTCCTTCGAGGTGCAACCTTGTCAGACAGGCCAAAGGGGAGCACTCAGACGAAAAGCAGTTACACTCATAGGATTGTATGTCGCACTACTGACCGCGTAGGAGTGCTTAGGCAGTGAGGCACGATCCTATGGGCATACAGCAGAACTATTTTTAT
>QNGE01000608.1:131748-167674 GCA_008508345.1 Paragonimus westermani
GAACTGGCTTGACCCCGGTCATTTCTAGGGTTCGGGCATCCAATATACTTCGTCGACTCACTGCATCTCGGGAAGTAAACAGGCACGGTTCTCTCTTGGGCGGGGATGTACAGATCACATCTTTACTCTTCGCCAAATTCTGGAGCAGCGTCATGTGAGCCACCGGCCAACAATCGCCGTATATCGCGACCACAAAAAGCGCGCCCGATTCTGTGCATCGGTATACAATTCCAGAGTCGCTTAAATGCAAGGGTGTACCGACCAAGTACCCGAACATAATTTCGGCGCTTTATTCCCATAATTCAGCTCGGAGTAAGGTTTACGGTGAACTCTCTGACAGTTTCAGCACCAAGAGCGACGTACGCCAAGGATATCCGCCCCAACCACTCGTCTTCAATTTCTTCAGTGGCGAAATAACGGGGGACTGTCGCCGGCACTCACGAGATGCCGGCGTGAACCTCCTGCCTGATGAAAGACTGACTGATCTTGATTGCTGTTTGACAACGTGCAACAACAACAACAACAACGCTAAACGTTAGATCGCGTTCCGCTAAATACTTTAGAATGCGCCATGCAGCCTAAAAGTGCAGTGGTTCTGCAAGATTGCTATGATTTCGTGGACTCAACGTTAGACAATGGAGACATGGAGGTTGCTGACCGGTTTGTATACCTGGGAAGCTGCACCACCGGTGGTGTCGGACGTGTGGGGAATGAAAATGAAGTGCGTACCTCTAAGGCTAGGGCGGTGTTCGCCAACCTGAGGAACCTATGGCGATAGGGAGTTATCTCTCTGAATTTTAAGGGTCGCGTGTATCGGACAACAGTGAGGACTGTGTTACCTTACGGCAGCGAAAATTGGCCGCCCAAGGTAGAGGACGTAAACCGCCTTCAAGTAGTTGACTACCGATGTCTGCGTTCAATCGCCCGTATCGGGTGGCACCAGCGAGTAAACAACGACGAGGTTAGGGAGCGGGTGTTTCACATTGTTTGTCAACCGAGTTCTTTTGTTCAGTCTCTGCATTTGCACAGACTTAGATGATCAGGTCATGCATTAAGGATGCCAGCTAGTCGCCTGCCACACCGAGCACTCTTTGCGGACGCTGTGGCCGACCGGTTCAAGGCGCGAGGTGGACAGATGATGATCTGGCGTAGACAAATGAAATCGTTCACTAAGAGCTTAGTCACCGTAGATCGGGTTCATCTCCCGGGCTGTGGCCCTCGCGACTCACGAAGACGAGGGCTGAAGAATCTAGGTGAGATGGCGGCTCACTGAGCTCAGTGGCGTGAATATTGTCGTTGTATGACCGAGTTGTCTGTGAAGTGAGTGCACTTAATGACGCGGGGCAGTGAGAGCCGTGAGGGAGCTGTTTTGCTCATGTCGCTTTACTTTTACTCGCATCTCGGTTGCTTGTTTGTAAGGTGTAGGCACGTTGATGTTGTATGTTTGAATATAGACGTGGCTGTTTTTTGCAGTTGGGCCCCTTCTTGTTGGCCTCCTTTCTTCTCCTCTCTTCCTATACAGAGTTGGCTTTTCCTTCTTCATGGTTGTGTGGCCGCTAAGCATCAGCGTGAACCACTGATGCACTGCTGTGTGCGATGATATTAATAATGATGATGACGGTGTTGATGACAGAAAGGATGCGTCTCAACAGCTTTGTCAGTCTTGGACGCCCTGACTGGACAGATCTACTACATCAGACCCACCTTCGTTGGTGAATCCTCGAACTGCCGCACTGCTTCTTGCGCAACCTCCAGTAGGGTGGATTGAGCATTTTGGATGGGCGGACTCCATCTGAAGGGCGTACGAAGGAAACCACTACTTGTCACCGGTCACAAATGGACGGCGAACTCTCTGTTTTGCCTCACTACGTTGTATTAGGCTGCTTTTGAGCCAAACGTTCCGGGTAGGACCACTCAGGTCAACTTTCTTCGGTCTGGGCAACCGAAAAGTAATCTGTCCTCACAACTATGAAACTGAACGCACGTTAATTATGAACTCTGATACTTTCAAAACACCGCTCTTTGACCGAGGTGACAGCGGCCGACTTTGTCCCCATGTCACATTTTGCCGCACTAAGTCAATCTGTCTCGTGTCCCACTCCTTTGTCAAATACCTGTTTGTGTAGTGACTCCCTCAATCCACACAACATTTAGTTCCTTTTCCACACGCGACAGAAGTCACACTCAGAGTGATAATGTCAAACATTAAGGTTCTTTTGCCAGATAGATACAAACCCCTACCCACCCCCGGACAACGTTTAGGCTTGCCACCTTCAGTATTTGAACATTTATGCAAAACAAATCAGCAGGCAGCTCTTGCATATACTTTAGAAACCTTCGCTATCGATATCTGTTGTCCCACCGAGATACAGCTTCAAGATTCTAGTTCAGTACTACATGTTCAATCTCCGTCAGTCGTTCCACCGACCAGACCAGTGTTGAAATTGCCCTAAATGCATACGCAGAAAAGGCACTGCTTGAGTGGATGCTCGTCAACAGACGTCTTTGAGCTGTCAAACTCAAAGGTATGGTCTTAGCATCGAGAGGTGCCCATCACAAGCGCTGTCTGCTAGTTGTTGCAGGATGTCACCACAGGCAAGGTCAAAAATTACTCTTATCACCAGCTCACTAATCCTCCACACACCGCGTGGTGCATGGATATTGTTGTACTGGTTAGAGACTTAAACGCTCAGGTAGGCAGGCTGAGCGGTTATCAATGTGCCTTAGGTGGCCCGCACGTTTGCGGTACTCGTCGAACAGACAACGGCGAGCGTTTGTTGCAGTCCTGTGCTGATAAAGGTTTGTTTCCGGTAAGTACTGATTTTCGACGTTTTAAGCTTTAACGCGCCACTTGGCGACCTCCATCGTCCAGTCAATCGTGGACTCAGACTGACCATGTATCTGTCAGCTATTGGTGATGTGGCTGTTTTCAAGATTGCAAGTCAATCTGGAGCACCTGTGGGGATTTCGATCATACACTGCTGTGTGGTAAGTGCGCTCTGTACTTTGGTAGGAGGCCACTTCGCCGTCAACCACAAACTGACTTATCTTAAATAAGAAAGAGTCGCTTTACAATTATCAGTGTGCACTTACCTTTGGTCCATGGCCTCATCCACAAGACAACACTGGAGCACCCATAAACCCTCACTTTATTAGACTCAATCATCACAAACGAGGCTCGCTCGGGAAACTAAGGGGTTACCAAGTCATCATTTTGACATGCTGTCCGCTCAGTAATGACTCTCCATCTCATCTATCAATAGTTGCAAAAACCGGCAAAAATCCTAATTTCAGTCAGGCCAATCATAACAGCCTAAGAGGCTATTCTTCGCTGGTCACCGACGGTATGAGGTTCTACGCCGAGCATCTCACCACATGGAATTTCCCCAGCATTTTATTTCATCCTTATTACAACCAGATATCATGCGAATACCTAGGATTTGCTCAATGGTCATGACTGCATACATGAAGACAGCCGGTGTTGCTATGGGCAGTGCGTTAGGCCCAACACTAGCTGACATCTTCCTAAGAATGATTGAGCAGTAAGTCCCGGATTATATAGCCCATTTGTTATTGTACGGAAGATACGTTGATGATATTTTGATTTTTACTGGCGTTATTCATTTTGGCTTGTTTTTCAACTTTCTCAATAATATTCGCTTCAACCTATCTTTATCTCACGCAGTTGAGTCAAACAGTAGTTTAGCTTTTTTGGATGTACTCGTTGCTGGACGTGCAGATGGTAATTTACAACGCTCAGCTCACCGCAAAGCGACTTGGGGTGGTCAATATCGGCAGTTTTCCCGTTTTTCTCCTATTGCATACAAACGGGGTTTAGTTATGACACTGGTTCATAGAGCCAAGCGTATTTGAACCCCGGATACTCTGAAGAATGAACAGGATTTGCTGAGGCAAACTTTAATAACAAATGGATACCCCGACAAATTCACTGAGGCACATAATACGGTGAAGAAGAGCACTGAGCCTATAGTGACGGCTCAAAAAAGGATGTTTTACTATTCTTGCCATTCAAGGGTGATCATCTAGCCAACGACATAAAGCACAAGTTAAAATCTGCTCTGGCTCGAACGTATGCGGCTGCACAGTTGCGCTTATTTCAAACCACCAGAGGACAAGTTCTCCGCAATCGCAAAAGTAGTTTGTCAAACTGTTCTGTCTCCCATGTCGTGTACCAGTTCACTTGCAGTTGCAGTGACGTTTACATAGGCAGAACAAACAACAACTATAACAGTGAGTCACCGAACACATCCCGAAGTGGTTGAAACAACAGATGACGCACCAGCCCTGATTACTCGAAATCCAACGTCATCGATTTCCAAACACCTCATGACAACAGGTCATCAAGCTGACCCATTAAACTCATTCAAGGTATCGTTGCGCAACCGAAACCGGAAGTTACTAGCTTTCTGCGAAGCGATGCGCATTCGAATTTATCAACCGATGTTGTGTGCACAGAAGTGGTTGAAACAGCTTGTCGGGTTGCCATGGTCATGATTACATAATAATTGGTGTTCTGGTATGTGTCTAGTTCCCTGTTTGTCCTTATCTATATAATGTATATAATTGGCGTGTTTTACGTTTGCAACTGATGAGAGTAAATGAAACGTTAACATATCGCAATATGTATTCCTTCTGCTCTGACAGAGACGAGAATGAGTGCCAAAATCGCATCCGCTGGTGGTACGTTCTAGTTACTGGTGACTCAACGAGACAGCCAATTTGAAAGGGTAGTAGTCCTGGTAGCTACTTGATGACTATAAGATGGTGAACTGGAATGTTGTTCTCACTTCATACGGCGAAATCTGCTCCGAGCTCTTCCCGCACGCTGCTACATGAAAGTCAGCGTGTGGCAAAACAAGCATCGCGAGGCCGTTTGTTGTAAATGTTTAAGTTGAGCTACTATACGAAAATACAGTAGACAGATATAGTGAACAGAAAGCCTCCTGCCACACCGTGGCAAAGGTTCGGCGGACAGCTCCCTCAAAATTGACGCCAGTTTGTGTTGTGTGAACCTGTTTTCAGGGGGTCTGACAGAAACGCTCCGAAGCGTCGCTCATTGGTACACCTTGTTACCAGGCACCCATCGGTATGATATGCTCTGACATCTCTAACGCCTCCCAGGTGCATAAACGAACGGCTCCGTTGGTTTGGTAACGGACTGCACTGAAGTGTCCATCTTTTGCAATATTTCGCCGCCCTCCTCCAAAGTGATGAACTCCCGGATTTTATATCGGCGAATACGAGGGCAGGTGAGTAAAGATGGTTCAATATGTCATTGATGGAAACCAAAGACAAAAGCCCAAGCACTGACCCCTGTGGAACACCATGTGGACCAAGTAGCCAGCCCTCGGAGCACCAGCTAATCCTGACCCCAAAAAGCCTGCTACGTTTCATGTCTTCTACTCGCAAAGCAAAAATGGGTGTTCCCAAGTTGATGGGTCCGTCAGGACTTAGTAATACCGATCTGCCGAGGTGCTACTTGAATTTTTCGACAAAATCTTCACGCCATCTTTCATAGCGCCGAGAACCCTCCTAACCGTTGTCCGTCCAAAGAATATATGTACGACAGACGTCTACACCAGCCGTACTGGTCAAGCTACGTAACCTCAAGGGTAGTTCCCTTGAAGCGGACTAAAGTTTCCTCCTCGTCTTGCTTGAAGCTACCGAACAGCCTGATAGCCCCCTGAGCTTACTATTCACTAAGTCCCTTGAACAGGGCGCCGTCCCCAGGAGGTGGACAGTGACCAGCCTAACTCCCATACTCAAGGGTGGTCGTCGTAACCTTCCAGCCAAGTATAAGCCAACCGCTGTTCCTGCTAAAGTACTTGAGGCACTTGAACATGACACTCTTTCTAACTAACTGTCCACTCAACTTCTTTTGTGACATCTATCATGGCTTTTGCACAGGGTGCCCATGTACAACAAACCTCCTGTTGGCCACTGACACTGGACAAGGTCAGCCCATCGAAGCACAGGAGTGGATGTCATGTAACTGGATTTTGCTTGGCGTTTGATATAGTGAACCGCATCGTGTTATTCAATAAACTACACAGCCTCCGTTTTCATGGAATATGTTTGTGGCCTCACTCCTACCACACCAATCGCTGTTAACGTATTCGGGTCGACTCGCGCTTCTCTGGCCCCCATTGTATCAGGTGTGGGGTTCCCCAGGGCTTAATTTTGACCCATTCTCCTTCGAACTCACACTAATGATATAACCCACTGTAATCTTCCCTGTTGCTAGACGCAGATAATGTCAAACTTTGACATGACACCGAAACTCCCGAGGATTCCACTCTTTGGAAAAGCGAACTAAACACTCTACTTGGTTGATCTTCGGTTTAAGCGTCAAAAAGCGCAAAGCAATGCACATTCGGCACAATGGTACCACCCTTCAATTTGTTCCTATTAAGATAGACTTGCGGACATTAGTTTCCAATACTTCTTTAAGTTCACCAAACACAAGCTAATGCCAATAAAAATAGCAAGACCCTGGAGCTCTTTAAACGGCTCTTGGATAAGTTTCATCCCACACGCTTCAGATTTGTCTATAATAACCATATTTGACCTCAACTTGAGAGTGGTGCAATCTGTCCTCCAGCTCCACAAGGATAAAGCCCTACTCAAAGCCGTTCAACGAAAGGCCACAAGGGCCGTCCTGCTAATGCACATGAAGTTCTACAAAGAAAGCCGTGATGACAGTAATACCTACTCGCTCGCATTTCGAAGACTGAGGAGTGACTTGTTGCTTATTTTTCCCATTCACAAGACTCACAACCACCTACGCAGAGCCCTATTTAACACCTCTACGCTATCCAGCTAGAATGTCAGCATGGTCGATTTGAATGTCGGCGCAGCTTGTCCCCATTAAGCGTCTAAAAGGTTCGGAACTCCCTGCTCGATAGTAGATTCTATCAGTCTTTAAAGTTTGTTTAAATCGACTCTTTCGTAGTCCAGACACTACACCTGTCTTGGATTTCAAGCTCATCGACTGCGATCCTGTGATTCACTGCCCCGAGATACAAAATACTCAAAACCCAACCTTTTTTCTGCTGCCAGCAACCCAATGAGCATAGTGAACGCTACTTTATTCTGGCCTGTTGCCCAGCTCTAGTAAGGATGCTTTTGGGCGTCTGCGGTCCCCTGCAGCGAAGTCCCTTGATAAACGTACATCTGCGTAACATGCTCTTGTTGATCGACGCAAGAGCACACCAGCCTCTGAAGAAGCTCTCGAGACAACTGCGAGTGCTCTTTGAGACGCATTCACATCCTTCGTACTTCAACAGGAGCAAAGCACCGTTGGAAAAAAGTAGTGCAGCGACATTTACCGCCTTAATCATAAAAAAACTTGAAATATACATGTCCCAACCGTGACGACGACGTTCAAGTGGTAGCTTTGGAGACGTCGAACACCATCACGAAATTGTTATGTGATACATGTTCTTCTGGCCTTGAGAAAACGTTCCTCCGGGTCTATCTAAATACCATGGGTACCAACAACTATCGTTGCTTCCGGTTGGATGACGACACAACCTTTCTTAAGTACTTCTTTCGTTGGGGTCTGACTGACTCTGTCCTTACACCCATGCCACCAGATTCTCCGGGGCGCTCGTGTATCCACTAGGATACTTCACTGATTCACCTGTGATAGGGTGTGTATAATAGTTTCAAAACTCAGTTGCATATTGTACCTAAACCATTAAGAAAGTACACATGATGTATGCTGTCCGACTGTTTGTCCGCGCGCCATGAGACTGTGACGCGAACTCGAGAAACCATACACTTCTGGCTTACTCGCTGGTCGACGGTCGGTCCCCAACCCTCCTGGCAAACTTCTGTGTCGGTGCCTTTTAGAGCGCTATAAATATCGCTCGCACACTTCGCCAAATAAAAGTTTGACCATTGCCCTTAACGGCATTTTTCTGCACCACATTCGGTAAATTCATATCTGGGAAAAAATTAGTGCACCTTGCACTAAACAAGTAACGCCAGCGGCGAACGTTAATCCATTGGGAGCAGCGGCATCACCGTGGCATTAGTTAACGACATTTCTTTGATAGCGTGCTACAGGGAATTGGAGGCACCTTGTCACACGTAGGGTTTGCATCGCCCCTAATTTGTCATGCAGTGCATCTCTGGGACGGTAACGGAATAAGTGAACGGTAGAAGTAACAATACTACACACTACCGCGTAGTAGTTTCACGTGGAACTACTCCTTGTGGGAGGCTCGGTCTGACAACGAGATGGCCACCTCAGGCAACAAAACTTTAGCAGGTGCAATGACACGTACGCAGGCACGCTATAGCTACTCGATATAAATACTGCACCATAAACACTGACTGCGTCTCAAAATGTTTTCACTGCATTTAGAACAAGGCGCGTCTTTTTCACTGGTGTGGGCGAAGGTCATACTTTATTAACATTACAAGAAATCTTTCACCGGTCAGGTGAACGAAGAACCTGGCCGGCGAATAAAGACTTGGCTCCACAAACCAACGTTTTATGCTTAAATTTTGGTCATCAACGGGAAGCAGTGTAACACATAAAAAGGCATATGTTCACAATCACCTGGTATCTGGAGAGCGACTGTCAAACAAAGAACGCCGTCAAACGGCGTAAAATTATTGTACGTGGTCCTTTGTGACCCGCAAGGCGTAAGCTTACGTGGTGTATATACCACGTGGTCCCTAACAGTCTTCTCAGGGTCCAGTGCGTTTACCCAAGAATCATGCGTATTGTTCGGGGTAGTGGAAAGTGAATTACTCTTCACCAGTTGCTGTCTGCAATGTTGGGTGGGATATTCTTTGAGGACACCAAATGTAGGCAGGATTACTGAGAAGACATGTCGCAGTTTCGTAAAAATTACACTCATGAGAATGTACCATGGTACAGCGCATGGTTTGGCAGTACAAAGGAGAAATCAAATTGCTGTAGGTCGTACACACTCAGTTAATATCCGTATACCCCATGTATTTTAACAAACCCATGTACCCCAACCATGTAGCTGTAGCCAACATGTTGGCTTATATATAAGGCAACAGTCACAACTCACGCTCACCACAACAACATGAACACCGACACAAACAGAGCCACAATACGGCAAACAGCGTGCATCAACAAAATGTTACTCCTGTAACACGCAACAGAAACGGGATCACTGAAAAGAAATGTCCAGAAGGAAAGTGCACAAGTGAGTTAAGTTTGACGGGTATTCTGACTGCCGAACCGTCGACCTACCTGTCTCAGGTATTTTTATATACCCTGTATGCACTGATCTCTAGAACAGGAGCGAAGGAAGAAGATACATGGACAAAGTTACAGGCGCACCGAGTTTTTGCTGTTAAGCCCTGGGGCACCGAACAATGCGCCAAGGTCAAGGTTAATGTGTAAACGAAGTCTTGGTGATATAGTGACTACAACACCTGTTCGAACCAGGAGGTTCAAAACATCCGGATGCGATAGGTAAGTTTTATTCGGCGTCAGGTGGATGTATACTGATCTGCAAGGAAGTTGATGGTCTTGGGGATTGCGATGAATGCCAGAACAGAGTAAGACTACAGGTTTCAAATTTCGAATCCAGGACTTGGTGAAGGCCAGTGACTGTTGACGTCCCGATGCTTGACTGGTGTAGTCCGAAGAGTGACCAGACTGCGTTTTCTGTTGATGTGTTCAGTGGTGGTCTAAGGGTAGGGACAGAAGAAAAGGAATATCAAAACTTGGCTGGTCTAAATAGCAGAAGCAAATCATATTTTGGTCAGTACAGAGTAGGAAAAAAGGTTGTTCCAATATTCGTCTAGCTCTTTTTCAAATATACCTATGCTCTCAGCCTCAACGATTTTTGCAGGCAGCTTGTTCAACGAGTTGACTACTCTGTTAGCGAAGAAGTTATATCGGACAGCCAACCGTGATATTGTTTTCTTGACTGTGAACATATGGCCCCTTAAATCTCTGTCCTGACGCCATGGAGCTTGTTCAAGCGTTTTGGGTAATTTCGTACATTTCAATAAGGCCTCCTCTCACCCGCCTACGTTCTAGCGAAAATAAGTTCAACGTAGTTAGTCGGTCTTGGTGGTTCAGACCTTTCATACCCCATACCATACGTGTGGCGAATTTTTGTACTTTGTCGAGGGCGGCTATATTCCTTTTGAGCTATGGTGCCCGAGCTTGGACACAATATTCCGAGTGGGGGCGAACTATAGCCGAGTAGAATGAAGTGAACACCGCCGATTTCAGTCAATATAACGCCCGCCGCGCTTTTGTCGCGGATGCGGTACACTGTGCAGATGGAGTAAACGCACTAGTGACTCGGATACCCGAGTCATTTGTTTGCTGTTTAGTTGTTAGTTCAACTGTCTGTCCATATGCATCACTTAAATACCTGAGCGTTGACTGGAGAGCTTTGGCGAGGATATGACCCTTAAGAACGTTCAGCGGTAGATCCCACTTTAATGTCCATTCGCAAATTTTGAGAATGTCCCCATGGAGAGTGGTCGAGTCCGAAGAACTCCCGACCAGCTTTATATCGTCTGCATACAGATAGGTGAATGGGTAGATGAGTAAATGAGAACCTAGCAATAGCTTAAGACGATCAGTGGTTTTGGAGCAAGATTACGAAACGAATAGTCTTGAAAGTTCGTTATTTGGAAGCGTAAAGGTTCAAGTATTCCAGCATCCAGGTGAAACGTTGAAAAATATGCAGCATCGAAGCAAATTTAACAGATGCTGATTATGACCAGCCTTGGAAACAGATACGAAGCCGGCGAAAACAACATGGTCAGAGAAATCATTCCAATACCCATACGTACGTATTGACAGAGATCCACCGCTACATTCAGGTCTTCTCTCGACAGGTAACTCGAAATTGGTTCAACTTTTCTCGCTGTCACTGTATATTCATACTGTTATTCGTTATCGAATAACGTACTTATCCGTTACGCTACGAACTATTTGGGTTACAACGTCTCTGGTCTTTTCCTTTTTGTTTTGTCTGCTTTTTTGAGTCACTGAAAAATAACTGTTTTTCATTGTATTTTGCTTGTTCCAATCAACAATGAAATTTGTCATGTCTAACACTCCTGGGACTCAGCAGACACTGACTGGAGCAGAGAACATCTGCGGCCGACAAGCGTGCAAAATGTCCGTACACAACATCATATGGTGCTACCAGTGCCAGAAATCCACTGGCCCTCACGAACTCCAATACAAACAGCTTGCTTCATCTTTCAATTTTATCCGCGAACTGCAGGTTTGACGAAGGACAAGGCGCCACTTTACCGTCCACTGGTCACACACGTACCTCGAATACTGCTGCAACTCAGAAGACCTGCGACTGCAAATGCAGGACCCTTCTAAGCTCTGTGTCTTCTATTTCTTCCTTGGAGAGTAGGATAGGGAAACGCAAACGAACTCTGACTGAAATGAACCTGGAACTGCAATCCCTGAATGAGTACGTAGCGCTTGTCCTCACTGGTGTCACAACCACCAAGGGACCAGTTACGGTTTAACTACACATACAGATGAGGCTGCGATATAAATCATGCAAAAGCTCCCAGAGAAAGGAGAGTTGTTTTGCTGGTCGCCTTCCAATTACCTCTCCTGCAACCGTGACAGCTAAATTAGTCTTAGCATTTCCATTCTTCATGGACGTCATAATCCTCGTACTCGCAAAGCCGACTGCGCACCAAGACAACCAAAAAGTCATTTGACTTTTTGGTAATCTTGACAGCCATGTTTAACCTACAGAAGATGGCAGGCAGGACAATGGCTATGAAATCCACTCACGACTACCTGAAGGGCGTGTGTTTCCATCGCTACAAACAAGAGAGGGGGAGGCTCGAGGATCAATTTAAGACCGAACCACGAATAGTGCTAGACCAGAAACTTCAATTGAAAACCGAGGTCTCGGTTTCTGCTCCTGAAATATCTAATGCGGGGACGCCGTTTTTGTAGTCATTCCAACGATCAACATTTCAGTCATATGCATGAGTGTTCTGGGCAGGGAAACCGCAATGAACGTTTGCCGAATTACCTATCAACAAACGTGCCCGCAAAAATTTCTTTCTCCCAGGAACTCCCGACGAAAGCAGCCTGCTGGGTCCACTTCCTGTGATTCAGAAGACCCTTTTTTGTCCGCCTTGATAGGTATCGTTATCAGTGGTCCCGTAACACTATGCACATTGCTTTCTTCCAAACCCCGCACCTAGAAGGCGGGAAATTCAAACTTCCAGTGAGTGGAAGCCTTCAAAACCCATTCCAAAACGAAACTTTGACAAGGTCGCAGAGGTTGCGATTTGCAGCAACACGAATGCTGGCTAAGCGCGCTGTGGTATCGCTTAAATACCCCCAGGCAGTGGTGTCACGTCTGCAGACTCAAAGGAGGGCTGTCAGAACAACTCACCGGAACAAACCGAGTTCAACCCCACTGACCCTCAATTCTTGATCTTTCTACCCATGCTCTTCCTCTCGCTTTCCTTCTTATCATCTTTTGAAACCCAACGAGGCAGTAGCATTTACGGACATGTTTGTGAACCGTTTGGGTCATTAACAACTTACCAGAAATCAGACGGTTAATTCATGACGCCTAATCTCATATGTTTGCATTCATGGGGACCTGGCTTGCTGGTGACATCGTTGACAGTGAACAAAGTGTCCCCTGATATTCAGTTTACCAAGATGACTGCCGGTGGGAGAATGAAGAGGATTATAAGATTTCTTTTCAGTAGTATCTCCCGACACAGTTATTTTTAGATTTAAATCCACTAATAAATTTGACTCTCCGTGGCGTCGGCTGGCACCGCGTGGCCAAGACTCACTCCTAGTTGAGGTTATTCATCATTCACCATCATCCGACGTCTCCGACAATGACGTTATCCTCTCAAATTTAGGTAAACTCTTAGGATTACACCGCTTTAATCACCTGCTTATTATGGGTGAGTTTAGTTTACTCATGATAAACTAACTCACTTTCTCACCAACAGTATGAGGGCAGACTCTCGACTTCCTCATCGACGCTAATACAACGATATAAGTGGACAAAGAGATTCAGCGCCTCGATGCGGCGTCTTTCTGGTTAAATTCCTACTTTGCTTGACCTAGCCATCACTATTGAGAGTCATCTGGTAAACAGGATGATCATCAAGCCGTCACCTGAACACAGTGACCACTCCCTGCTAACCTTTGATCATATCTGTTACTGGTCACAACAACTAGCGAAAAGGTACACATTTCGAAATTTTAATCAGGCTGATTTTAACGGCCTAAGACAGTTACTAACGTTGCTTCTCTTGTTGACCAAAACTACCGTACCTTTCAAAGAGCTATTCATAAAGCGGACGACCTAGCGGTACCGCGTAAACCGTGCACTTTCTTTTTTCGGCCACCTCTTCCTTGCAAAATACGTAGTCTTCCGGATGACCGTTCCCATTCATTCACAAAGCATAAGCTTATGGGAAACTCAAGGGATCTAGCTGAACAATATGTAACTTGTAGGTCCTCCGGCATTTCACCGCTCTACATAGAAAAGAGAAGTGGATGTCTATGAATCAACATATAAAAGCCGATAAACATTGACGACTGCCACCAACGTGAAAACCAAAACAGAATTCTGAGTATACGGTTAAAAGTGTTCACATTAGGTTGAACGTTTATTTTACATACAGTTCAAAGTGGTGCGCGATGAGTAATACATATATATGGAGTTGTGTTTAAGCTATATACAAACATGTACAATATAATATAATACTATATCACTCATCGATCTACGAAGTTCACAGTCACCGTTATGCTCAAAAATATTTGTTACGCACACGTAAGCGCCACAATGCACGATGCTGTTGCCTACGGGCAACAACGCAGAGAATTCATCTCATTTTTACGAATATCAACGTGGTAAATGGTAACATGTTTGCTTTGCCTGCTCTTTTCTTTTCTTGTTCTTCTTAGTCCTTCTCTGTCTCGGACGTTCTAAAACCAACTTTTCATTCACATGTTCATGTCTCCTCTCTTGGTCTCTGAATAAAGAGGCTTCGGCAATAGAACTGCTGCGTTCATTTGAGACCTTCATAACGTTCATACTCACCTTCAAAAACGCGTCGCAACATGAAATCCTTGAAAGCTATCTCCCCCTTTCCATCAGCAAAAGTCATGTGCAACGCCAATTCTGTGTCTAGTACTGATTTTCAGACATCTTCAAACGAGGCAACGAAATGGTAGCGAGCGCAGAACCCCAACAAGAGAAACCAGATGAAATTCGAATATGACGAAATTGAACGCGTTGTGCAGTGAAGTGTAGCTAAACAAAAAACACCTGTGCGTACAATGAGTAATTTCGTATATGTATATGTTTTTCTTCGTGGTTCTCCTATGAACACTGTTATGAAGGCCAGTTATGGTAGAGAAAGTAATCCCATAGCAGTTTATCTACGTTCATTCTTATTGCCTCCCCACTGGTCACAAAAACTCGGCCGTATTCTATCCTAGGATCGACGAGATTCGGCCCTAAACCTCACAACAATCAAATACCGAACGCATTTCATCCAGAAACTGTCGTAAATTATCTCTAAGTAATCCTTAATGTGTGCTAGCAGAGTACTGCTCAATGTAATTGGGCGTAAGCTGCTTTGGCATTATGGTAACAAAGAATTCGGCAATTTTGTACAGTTACTTGAACCCACAGGAGATAAAATTTCATGTGTTTTTCAGAAGGCAAAATGGTTAAACGCAAAGTAAAGCAGCCTACCGCATAAGGCCTCTCGGGGTGACCCGCTCGACCATCAGCCCAGGCATACCATACAGTCACAACGCCACGACCTATGGTTGGACACACTCTTGTCTATGTTTGACGGTCAGCCTACGTGCATCCTATAGCCACAACATCACGACGTGAAAATGATATTGAAGCGTCGGAATACATTTATCACATGTACATGTTATCATTTTCTGGAATATTTTGTCCGAATTCCCGAAGCCTCCTTGCTTTCGGTTCCGTTTCAGCAGAAGTCTTCTTGTTGTTGTGCATACTGGTATGTAACATGATAGGTGGGGCATCACCTACCGTTGCCTGTGACGTCCTTTTAGTAATTTGCAACACTTTTACTCGGACCCGCTTGCGTAGGGGAGTAACGCGGAACTCATCTCCAGAGATAGCATTAGTGATTAGTGACGCTGCGTACAGTCTCTGTTCATGTTTCAACGTCGGAGATGGCGCAGTGCTTAATGTTGAATCAAATGAGCCACCATAGTTAATGAAATCACAACACACCTGGCGAGGGGGGTTGTGCCCTGTAGAGAAAGGACAGTGCGATATATCAGCATTATGCATGCGTTCCACACGGAAAAACAGCTGGCCCTTATCGCACCGGTAACCATTCGTATTAACGGGGTTACCACATTATCCATAGGGCACTCCCATTTGAATATTCTCCTCCCACCTAGGCTGTTTTGCATTCCAGGACGGAAGAAGAGGGAAGTCTGCGTGGTGAAGCCGTCTTGGCTATCTCAGTGGACTAGTACATGAAAGCTAAAATAGCTTTGAAAACGCGGCTTCCTGTCCTGGGGTTTACATCGTGCAGCTTGGCTAACGCGTGGTGCAACATTTTGCAATTCAATTGAAATATATTCTTACCACCGAACGTGACCTCTCGGCGGAACATATTGCATTTGAGCAGATTCTATACAGCGAGCCATCGTCGATGGATTGGGAAGCGGCCCTTAAGCAAATGCGGTCATAGTTACCAACAACGTACTGTAAGGATAGAAGTGATTTTCGAACACAGACGGCATATGAATACATGCAAACCACATGGACTTGCAGAAATTGCACTCGCACTTGCCATCATTGATGTTCACTGTATATTGTGTGTCCTCGTGACTCACTCAAAGCTACCATTTGGGTCACATACAGTACGACTACCAGCTGACTGGTGAACGCTGTTAGCCGAGAGGGTATATTCTTAACGTACACGTCTAAACTGACCACATTCCGTCGGTCATAACCGCAGGTGAACTGCATATCAAACTCCGGTACTAGCCATTGGCTGTGGAACCAAATTCTACTATTGGCCGCGGCTAAGTAATCTCTGGAATGAGTGCGCTTATTTGCTCGCCCATTCGCATTCTCCAGACGGTTGTTTGTTCGCTTACCGGAGTGAACAACATCCGACTGTGCATGGATGGCCCACTTTGGTTTCATATATAGCCAGTTGCATAAAAGGTAGTACGCGAAGTTCGGGTCTGTTCTCCTGATAATTGAGGCATCCCGGTTGAACTTTGAAAGTGGATAAAAAAGGTGATCAATCACTCTTCAGAGTTGCAAGTAACCATGCGATGAAACAAATATCGACTTCCGGAGGAATCTGTTTGAATGATGAGTAAAAGGTACGTCACATCGACTTACATGTTTCCTCACATCATCCCGAACCTGGAAGTAGCATGACGTTATGTCACACCCAAGGACCACTCGTGCTGCTCGCATTTAGGCCGCTATTTTACCCAGCACAAACGTTCTGACACGTTTGTGTTCCCCATCACCTCCCGGAATGTTTCTAATGAGTGGCGCAGGGATGCGTATTCCTCACTTCGAACATAGGCCTACATCACGAGTCGTCCACGACCCGTGCCGTCTGTAACCAGGAACTGATTTATCTTCAGGCTACAGAGGCGAACGTGGAGTGATAGAGAGCCTATTTGTGTCGGTTGGTCCCATGAGTCGCATCGACGTTTACCACATCAGTGAACCGTCTGAATAACTACAATTGCTCTCTGCGTGCGAAACGTATGTGCGTGTACCTATTGTCGTTGTCTCTGATGACACGCAGCACGCCGTTTTTCTCCATATGATGCAGGATTTGCGGCAGAATTTCTGCTACATTAGTGCACACTAACCCACTTACTTATCACTGGTGGTTTCAACCGATGACGGATGTTGCAAATATTCATGGTCGTTATATACTTGCCATAAACATCCGCAACATACTGCTCCAACTCAGTTGGCGAGTTTCACTCGGAAAGATGTCTCGAGTCGTTCATTTTACTCTTTGTGAGCCGACGAATCCTTGGATGTGCATCGCACACCAAGGCAGTTATGTCGTGGTTGTGCTCCGATGTGACAGAGCTAACAACCAACCCGGTTTTTCTCCTAGCCACTGTAAAGCGTGATTGACAGCGTATATCGCAGGAACTTTGCAGTGGGAACTCAACTCACTAAACACGTCGTAATCCACGGCCTTCGTTCTCACGTCACTCGTATTTCATACACCGGTACGCCATCTGTCACGTGAACTCAACGGCAAACACACTCACATGATCATATTTCAAGCGTCCACTGTCTAGTTTCTTGCTTCAACCAAGCACGTACAGAACACCATAATCTTTCCTGTAGCTATCTAAGCATTTTATGGACTCGCTGAAGTTAACAAGCTCCCGGCCCTCAAATACATATTTACGCCCTGTAAGTAATCCATAACCTGAAACGGAATATGGGATGAAATCGAATCCCCTTGAGCTAGGCCGACGGTCAAATATTAATCACGTGAAAAACTTCTTAACCGGTCACCGCATTTATACCGCCGCAACGCCTACCGTTGCTAGTTTTTCTCTCGACGCCAAATGAATGACATACCGATTACGCTCGACCAAATCAAAACTTTTTGACTCCCGTGATGCCTTCTCTCATGGAAATCAATGATTTCCAAACTCCTAAACGATACCACGGAAATTTCACCGGGTATTCAATGATTCCTCATTTTATTGCCGTCACACAGCAGATGTCAGTTCCCACGGATAAGTTCCACCGAGGATCTAAGCGCGTTCACACTGATCAAAATGGGCGCATGCTATAAGTTTGTGAACGCACCAGACTTATTCAGGAAGGGATACTCCTCACAGCCCGCGGAAACAGAAATTTTATTTAGACGTATGCGACGACTAAGAAGGAATGAACCTCCAGCTCTTTCTTTGCGACTTCTTGAAGAGGATACTTCATCTGACTACTAAGTTGTGACCAAGTGATTCAGAGAATACTACTCAAAAATCTATAACGTCGCATCGTCTGGTTGGTGTGCTATCCTACCACCGCGGAACGCGAAACAATCACTCTTTCTGCCAAGTTTTCCTTGCTGGAATTTGAAGACACTTCAGTTAGGATTCATCCATACAGCGCAATGGTTCATGACGAGATCCATCCCGGAATTCCCAAGAATATCCAAGGTAGAACGTCTTCACACGCTATCCGAACAGCCAATCCAGACTGGCATTCTTTCTAGTGCATGGAGAGAGGCTACGGTCACATCCATATTTAAATTTGGCTACCGGCACTCTCCGGCTACCTATCGACAAATCAGCCTCGCTAACATTCCGTGCAAGATAATGGTGCGCCTAATGAAGCTTGCCATCCTCAATCACTTCTCGTAAACCCATCCTTTCCCTTTTACCCGGCATGACTTCCTTCCTAATCGTTCATGCACAACAAACATGCTTATTTTCGCGGGTAGTCTGACGGAGGCCGAGGACAATGGTGCTTTTTTCTTTGAGTTCACCAGGGCCTCTGAAGCATAGACTGGAAGCCTATGATATTCGAGGAGAGGTTCTTTGCTGGAATGCCTCCTTTCTTGAAGATAGAATCGTTAGAGTCAAGGGTCCACGTTAGGTCCGTTGTTATTTCTCACTTATATCAGTGACCTCGCGGACAACAATACTTGTAACTCCCTCTCATAATCCGAATACCTAAACATCTGATATGCCACTGATTCCAGTACAGTACACATGGATCTTAACGCGATGAAGCGCTAGCCGGATGATTGGAAGTTTTACACCAAATGATAATAAGTGTGCTCACATGTCACTGCGTGGAGATTTTAGCAATGCCTTCATGATTCAAAGTGCGTTCACCAGAGTAGATATCACGACCGCCAATCTGAGGGAGGATCGAGACATCTGCATGTCGTGCAACGTATCCTCCGTGTATTACCACCGTATGGCGCGGAAAGATTCGCCACCCTTGGGATGATCAGGCACACTTTCCTCCACAGAAAGCGTTTCAATCGATTTACGTGGTTCACACAGGATCGCTGCTTGATTGTGCTAATCAGGTCCTACACACCGGGCTGAACAAAACATAGCAGCTAGTTGTTGTATCTGTCTCCGACCCCCATCCGCTACATGCCTTACGGACAATAACGACTATTGTGAGAACAAGTCACTCAGTAGGAATGCACCGTGTATTGTCGCATTTACATACAATTGGGTCATTTTAAAGTGCATGGACGAGTGAGCCGTTGGTCGCTGAAGCCGCGACCAATCAGAACACTCTTGGAGCCTTGGCACGAGTGTGGGGCACACAGGCGGCCTTGACGCGTATACAACAATGAGTGTCTACCAACCTACCACGGACTTGAGAAATGTCGTGTACGAGCCTTGATCTGAAATTCTTGATTCGTGTCTACCCGAAGTTCGATGACTCCGCGGCGATTCAGTTCTCATGCGGTTTTTCTTTGGGGTAGGTTTCGTAGAACAGATCTTCACTGTAGCGAATGCTGGTGGCCGGCGAGAACATAACAGGAGGCTTTCCAAGCTTCATTATCGGAACTTCCTCGAGCACCGGTTCTTTTAGTATAAGGTTATCGACTTTTAAAAACTCCTTTCTGAGACAGTTGACAGCTCTTCTACGGATCGCTTTGAGACGCCACTCGCTTCTCGTTCACGTAAAAATTCATTGCGCAGGTAAACGTACACTGTCCTTGGTGAGTCCTATTATCTCCAATGGTGGTACTACACCCTGTGTTCAATGATTACCTTTCAGATTAACAGACGCCCGCACGACGCTGATCAAGAAAAGCCAGCTAGTTCCGAAAAATTCGGGCCTTTGCCCCGAACCTGTGCATCAGTCACCGAAGATCACTGAGGTCTGTTATTGCCCCCAATTTTGGAGGCGAATTATATATCACTCACGATTTCCCCTGCTGAACATCAGTTGACACGAGTAAGCAGAAGACTGCACTATCAAAACGGTTTACATCAAGTTGCCTGTGATCTGAATTTACTGTGAGGAATACATGCTCACTTGCGTCTATCTTTCTATATAAGGTTTAGTTTCCGGCAGCATAACACTGCACATTCTTCGGGATCCACTTTTCTATTCGATGATGGAGTGGTTAGATCAAAAGACCATTTTCAGGATGCATTGAATCAAAACTCTGACAGAAAAGCTGGATACAACAAAAATCGAAACGACACCATGGCATTACTACCCGTTTATGCATTTGTCCCAACGTTCGGAGGGCTAGAGGGAACGTGCAATACAGAGCTATCAGGCCCTTCGTGACAAAACTGTGTAAGGCTGGTAGTCGCTGCGCTATTCAGAGCAGCGTAAGTACACATAACTCCATACTTGCATCAGATTTCAGCCGTCATGGGAGTGTGTGTAAGCAAGATTGTCAACACATGATCTCCGGACAAGACGCGGAAAGAATGGCAGGCTAGGAATAAACCATTCGTTCTGGTGCAAGTTGCCGATTCGTTAAATTTTTGGACAGTATCCTCCAACAGGCTTTGGTGCAGGCAGCGTGGTATTGGAGTCGCTGCAGGAGTTGAGTGTTTGTGGACTGTTATGTGTTAATAGAGCGTTGCTGACCACGTTTCTTGATCCATTTTGTCTGTTCTCATTGGTTCGTTTGTTTACGTTGGATTTCTTCTTGACAATGGTTACGAGCCTTTCTTGTAGTCTGATACGACCACTCGAGTGACGCGCGTGACAGACCATTTCACTCGCGAACGTCAGTCTTGATAGTTCACTAAATCGTGATATCTTCTACTTGTGGTACCTGGTTCCCGTGTGGTTCTTGTTCCTTACTTTTCCTTGCAGGACCTTTGTTTATGTGTACCCTGGTTTCATTTGCACTTGAATGTTTCGCCATTACATGACTGTTGCATTAGGTCATACTTACCCGAACCGTCAATCTTGGAACTTGTGTATTTGGTGGATTCAACATCGAGGTCTGCTGTTATCTTCCTTTATTTATTTAATTATAAGGTCATTGAACATTAGCACCCTATTAACAAGAAACTCGCCAATACGACCGTCTTCCCTCTCGATTCCGAATCATTTACTCGAGCGACTCAGACGTTATAGACGCTCGTTGATCACAGACGCGACAATCCTAGATCCAGCTTATCGGTGGACGTTCCGAGAAGACCAAGTGTTGCTCAAACAACCATCAGACGTTCGGGATCGACACATGAAAGTTTCACGCTATTTTGGTCTTCCTGGTCAACCTGGTTTTAGCTTCGACAGCTTTGCATTAACACCTGAGTTATCGGCTCTACTGAGGTATGTGTGTTCTCACTGTCAGTACACTGTTTCTGCACACATAGTACTGACAGAGATATTCGGGTTATTTGATTGGCGTACGATATAGGGATGGATTACGTCGATCCTGAGGTGAAATAGGTCTGCGCCTTTATAACCAGTGACAAATCAGTTTGAACGGATCCATTCATATTTATTTCTAACGCGGGTAATCCTGTGTTATGTTCAATGCAATCTAAGACCCTATCCGTCAAAGACGTAACTAATCCAAAAAGACACCCGGATTGGCCAATGTGGAGTATATTGGGTTTTCGTGTAATCTTCCCCCATTTGTACTATGAAGGAAACTGCGTGACATACGAATAATCGAGCTACTTATTATTTCACCCTGCGTCACACATTCAATGAGGTTCACTGATATATTTATTCTAACTGACGAATTAGTGCGTTGAAAAATTGAGGCGAGGGCGTTTCGAAAGGGACGAAAACTTGGTCCTCTAGCCTTTCCATCCATCTCTTCAGCTGTTTCGCAGTAGGTTATCAAAGTGTGTAAACATCTTGAAAACGATCCAAGTTGCGAAATACCTTTGATTTACCAGGTTTCTCCTACCAACCGATCACAAATTCGGCCACCTGAGCCGGACAGACATCTTGCATGTTATATGCTTTGAGCTCCTCACCCTTAACAAGTAGTATGCCAAAAAGGCGGTGTCCGGGGTTTAGCGTGACACATGCGATAGATGATGGTATCAGTCGTGTACACGCGTGGGCACACAGCTATGTAATTGCACGGTGAATATCCTGACCTGTGCTATAGCTGTGTATAATGCAAAGCCAAAGGAAAACAGTTGCTTTGTCTTCCGGACAGATTGGAATCTGTAAAAGTAGTCTCACACATCTCGAATTTTTGTACCCGATCTCCAAGTAGAATGACGAACTGAACTCGAAATTTGCCCCTAGAAGAAGCATTGATTAGGTAGCACGGACTTTTGGGAAAGGGGAGTACACCCTGTCAGCCTACTTCAACCGGCCTGTATGATACTAACTGAGAAGAGCACACTTACGTGCTCAGCGCTACTCACCTTGACGGCAACACGCCTTGAGATCTACACCTCGGTCCCCCAGAACCCCAAAATGGCAGTAGGGCTGTTTGGCTGTCACAAATGTCAAATATTAATAAAGCAACAGGAGCAGGGGAATTAACAATTTCGACACCAAGCGGGCGAGTGAATGGAGGCTGCAGAACACTCACAAATTATTGTTTGCACCGGCAGCTCAACAGACAGATGTGTTTCTGGCACGGGCAGTGTAGAACGAGGCCCACCGACTTAACGTTACAACCAGTCTAAAAAACCTAAGGCGGTTAGACAGTTGCAGAGATCTTATGAGGCCAACACGAAAATGCCAGGAAAAGCAATTACCCTCACCACGAGCCGGCCGTACAAAATTTCTGGACTACCCGCAGCAATGGAATGGTCCCAGGCACGTGGACTCCGTAAGTGGACTGTACTTAACACATGAAAGAATAGTCTCATGCCGCTACCAGTCGAATTTTAATATGTAACATTAGAGATCTGATAATACCGAAAATCGATACGATAGCTCAGAGGACTCCTGGCACGAATTTCACGGGGACATAGCCACGTACTACAGATCTGACCCATATGTGGCGGTGTCGGCTGCATCAGAACTCAAAAGCGAACGCCTTGGCACTAGCTAGGTTCAGGAGGCCAATCATAACTCCATCAGAACAAAGCAACGATGCAACAGTCCAAAACAGCTAACTACCGAAGCGAAAACAGTTCGTGTAGGTCTGGATCACATTCACGTCCAAAAATGGAACTATTCCACGGAAGAAACCTCCGAGAGTTTGAATATGGCCCAATTGCAAAGTAAACAAAAAGTCAGGTAGCCTGAACTGAAGGGTCTGCAGGCGAATGTATTGAGCCTGTTCAGCAGGATGCCCAAGCTTCGAACGGTGGTTCATTCCTTAGAAATTTGCTTGCTCACGGAAACGTGGCTGAAGAGTTAAATACACTTAGGGGATTGAGTGCGTGGGTTTCAATGGTATCGCAATGGCGATAACAACGCCGATAAGGATGATTGCGTAGTATTAGTTAGGAGTTCCACAACGCAGTCATCCGTGAATTGCAATGGCGGTTGCGTGGGTATTCAACAGCTGCCAGTCTTCTCTGTATTATCCTACTCGTTGATGGTCTTTCGGGTGCATTGAAGTCCGGGTGTGACAGCGAAGGATGACGAAGAACTTTGAATTCATTCCAGTCGGCTTGTCAGTCACGCTACTTCCTGCTCATTTTGGGGGATTTTCATACTTCTACGGTCAACTGGTTACTGGGATCTGTCTGCAGTAAATGCTTTGGTGATGAATTGTTCATCCTAGTCAACGAACTCACACCAACACAACATGTTAGTGCAGCCAAAGTATCTTGAACTGTTTAGATAAATTTCGCAATATATTCAGCCATAACTCGTCACAGTGACGACATCACAAACGTGTTACCTGCACACCTCTTTGAGAAGAGTGCCCACATGGCCGTTCATTTCTCGTTGAAATTTTTTACTCCAGTAAACAAGGCACACAATTTCTTCACCGGATCGACCACAAAAGCTGACGGTGTAGGCTGATTGAATGACCTGGAACCCATGTGTCCCCATGGAGGACGTCGATAATTTGTGGACAAGCTATTTTGATTACCTCAGGCCCCTACAGATGAGAACGTCTCTCAGAAACAAGTCGGAGTGAGGGGTCGGAATCCACGGGTTCGTCACAGGATCTAGAGGACGTTTCAGAGCTAGCATATGGCTTGGAAAACATGTACTCGGCAATGAGTGTTTAAAAGCCTCATGATATGCAAAAAACCGCGTAATGAAGCAGGCGGTGTTTGTCCGATCCATGAGCCCAACGTAGGAGGTGACGCTAGATAGGACCGCAAGGATTTTTACGGTCGTGCTTGGTCCAGGTCCTTTTAAAACAGCACTTTGAACCACACATTCCAAGGCGAGGGCATAGCACACGCGTTTACGGCAGATTTTGAAGGTATTTATCACTCAGATAATGAGGTTTTTATGCATCTTCCTGACACAAAGTGCGCCGCCATGATGGACGAAATTAGTCTTTATGAATTTGATCGAACAATGTGCAATTAGAAATCAAGACTTCCGTAAGACCGGACGATGTACACCCTGCCACCCTAAGCCTCTTGGCAGTATAGCTGGTGTCCCCTTTCTCCCATATGTTCATTCTTACATTGAAAACAGATGCAGCCGTGAGGAACTGGGATAAGTCCAGTATAATTCTCCTCTTAAAGATGGTGATGGGTCTTCCACAGGAAACTACCGGCAAGTAAGCCTGGTGGGAGTAGTGAGCAAAGTTTGGAGTGTGGTTCACAGGAGAGGACCTATGGACTCACTGTGAGCAGAAACTTCTCGGAGCTTCTCAGTACGACTTTCTGAACAGATTGGTCTCGTCCCACTTACCTGCTGAGGTTTTCAGCCATGGTACCAGAGAAGCTGGATAGAGGAGGGGAGATCGAAGTGTGCTGTTTCGGTTTCCATAAGGCCTTCGATACTGTCAACCAAACACCGTTGGGCTGGCCTCCAAGAGGAGCCGGAATATTTCCTGGAACCTGTAGGCAGGTTCAGACGTCTCTAGCTGGGTGTTGCGTAGGGTGAGAGTGAAAGGGGTACTGTCGGGCAGAGGGTCCCGTTACATGGAGCACCTCAAGGTTCAATCCTCACCCGTCTACTCTTCCTAGCGCACACAGATGTCTTGATCGATAACCTATTCAGCCCATGCTACCTGTATGCAGGTGACGTAAAACTGGTTGGAAGTGCACCAGACATTGACTGCCTCCAGGTGGACATTCCGAAATCCTGCGAATAAACATGAAAGTGGGATTTACAGATGGATGTCCTGAAAATCCATATCTCCCTTCATGTCCTCCAGTCGATCCCCGGATATCTAAGGGATACACATGGACAAACAGTCGAACTATCAACGAAGCAGAATGCGAGAGACTTGGGTATCCAGGTTATGTGTGCAGTTAATCCACTTGCCGAATGTGCCACAGCCGCGACGAAAGCACAACAAAGGTTACACCGATTGAAGCCCGTGAACTTCAACCCATGTCTGGCAGCGTTCATTCCACTGTTTTCGGCCATGGCTCGATTCAACTTGGGATATCGTGTCCAATCTTGGTCACCATATAGCAAAAATGGTGTAGACGCCCTCAAAAACGTATAAAAGCTCGTCACACTTATGTTTTTGGGTATGATGTGTCTAAGCTACCGAGACCTATCATATCCGTTGAACCTGTTCTCGCTTGAACGACGGCGTATAAGAGCGGACCTTATTGAAGTGTACAAACATATGCACCACACAATTTATCCCAGTATACCTGTTTGTGATGCATTGGGATAGAGTTTTGAGTAGTCACGATTTCGCAATTAAGAACAAGAGATCACGACTGGCTGGTGGACTTAACTCCTTCAACAACCGTGTAGACAACATGCGGATTAAATTGCCCGCAACCACTGTCGAGACCCCTTCCGCAAACGCATTGAAAAACGGACTGAACGAATGTTGGAATAATCTTCTTCCTAAGTTTTACTGAACGGAGCGAGGTTTCGGTTTCGCCACCAGAAGCAACCACGATTTGTCATTTCTTTTCTCCTCACTCCGACTACTATTGAACACAACCACGTCGGCAGACAACGCAGTTTGGGCGATCTCCGGGTCACACCAGACAAGCATCAAGACGTCAACAGACGTAGGCCTTCATCAATTCTTGGGTTTCAAACTGAAACTGAAATTGAAGTGATGAGGCCTTACAAACCTGTTGAACCAATAGAAACGAGACAACTGAGGTGTACTCTCGTATGGGTCACAATTGACCTTGAGGAAGCACTGTGACGCTGTGTTATGTAGTGACGTTCCGACCAGTACTTTTGATTGGATAACGTTTTGTCAGCCTATTTGGGCGAGTGTGGACATTTTGGAGGGTTGTATCCAAACTGACTCCACGATCGAAGTCTGCAGGTGGGGTTCGCCCATCGCATAGTCGTGCTGTCTGTTACAGAGCTCCGTATGTTCTCTTAATGCAAAGCGGCGTAGGCGATGTGGGATAAGCAGCCATATCTCATTTCAGTTGAGACTGAAAATCAACAGTAACATTACCATAAGCTCTGATTGTTTAGAGGTGCATCAGAAATTTGTCTTCACAATGCTGAAGACTTAATTCTCTTGGCACATTTGTGCTTATGTCTCGTTGGACAGCAAATACTACTTTTTGAACGAAAGTCCACGATCGTAGTGATTATTACCAAGGGCATTTCTAGCCACGGTAAGGTTCTTAGCTGAAAACGATAGATCGCAAACCCAATTGTGTTATATCACTTCGTCAGTGTGTCCCCCACCCGGTTGTTATGTTGTACTGTAATTTTCGGTTTGTAGTGGACGAAGTTGAATAGTTAGAGTGCACACGAGGATATGCCTGTGTTCATGAAATCAGTGGCGAACAGAATACATCTTTTGTTGGAACTGACCCAGCAGAATAATGCCCAGTCAGAATTCACTATCGAAAACCGATCGATAGTGAAAAACAAAGACTCAACGCGTTGACCCCCGTGTATTAGTATCGACCCTGGAGGGATCTCACCAACTGGATAGCTTGACTAAAATAAAAGTAGATGAAGAACCAAAATCATCAAAAAGGTACAGATGAATGCGACCATCAAAATATTATTCATTATAATCGCTACACTTTGCTTCAGGTAGCCACGCCGGTCGTTACCTGGAGTAAAAGTCAGTGGCGATCCTCTACAACGGGAAGGTGTAAAGAACTTTGTCACTGAAACGACGAATGTATCTTGTTCAGTGGGTTCACCAATTGGTCCGCGATAAGAAGTATCCTTGAGATTGTACAATCCCAACGTGGAGACCTTCCGTCCGCAGCAACAACGAGCGAAACCGTATCACTTACGTAGTTTAGATTCACGAAAAATTTCATAATTAACACTGGGTTTGCGGCACCTCTTGTCCTGATCATTTATATTTTGCACTGGCATCTAAACTGTTGCCAGGGTCCGAGCGTCGTGAATACGGTCCTCTTCGTGTTGCACTCATCAACAATTTGTCTGTAGACCATCACAACACTCCTGTCAAATAAATTTAAGTCTACCCGCTTTTGCTATCCTCACTCAATTCATTGAAAGATAAATCGAGGTGAATAAAAGTTCTGAACGCATAGTTGTTGCTCAGAAGAGGAAAACATTCTTGCCCTTGCCATCCAAAGATGACCATCTGGCCCTCTATATTGTGCACAAACTAAGGTCCACTCCGACTGTAACGTATGCGGTTGCGCGGTTGTGTTTAATTCAAACCACTAGGTAACCAATTCTTTGTAATCACGACAGTAGTTTGTCGAACCCCTCAGCCTCCCATATTGTGTACCACTTCACTTGCAGCTGCACTAACGTTTACATAAGCAGATCGAAAAGTACCTCGGAGAATGCCCGGACACATCCAGAAATGGCTGAAACAGCTAATGATGCACCAGCCGACTGCTATGATTTCAACGAAATCGATCGCTGAACAACCGATGACATCAGATCGTCAAGTTGACCTAGTAAATTCACTCAAAGTAGCGTTGCGCAGTTGCAACCAGAAGTCACTGGCACTTTGCGAAGCGGTGGTCACCCGAGCATGCTAGCCGGAGTTATGTGCACAGAAGTGGCCGAGACAACCTGTCTGATTGCTGTGGTCTTGATGATGTGCTTGGAAGCGTCTAGCCCCTGTTTATCCTTATGTGTGTGTTGTATGTAATTGACGTTTTGCGTTTGCGACTGATGAGGGTAAACGAAGTGTGGACATATTGTAGCCTGTCTTCCCTTTTCTCTGATGTAGTGGTTGAAGGAAGCTCGGTGCTAAAAAGAACTCTGCCAGGTGGGCCAGACTGTTCACCCACTGGCTTGTGATAGGGTCCACTGAGTAAACCCTATATCCCGTTGTTCTGTGGGTCAGACTTTCGAGTCAGACACTTGGAGTGGGGTCCCTTCCGTAGCACAAACAACCGCG
The DNA here is from genome assembly GCA_008508345.1 of Paragonimus westermani. Taxonomy (NCBI): domain Eukaryota; kingdom Metazoa; phylum Platyhelminthes; class Trematoda; order Plagiorchiida; family Troglotrematidae; genus Paragonimus; species Paragonimus westermani. Next base: position 160,168 of record QNGE01000608.1, read on the forward strand.
AAGTATCAGAAGTTGGCGTTACCCCAATGAACTGGTTCTTCCATCTTTACGTTATTCCTCCGCCGCTCCTATATGTGCCCTTCCTTCCAGCCAAGACAGCGGGCAAACATTGGCTCTTTATTGTCCATAGATTACCAAGCTGCTATAGAGAGCATTCCCTTGGAAGCGAATATTAGCTATCTGCAAAATGCGCCTTTACGATTCTGGCGTTGTTCTTCACCTGACTTCACTCTTGAGTAGTAGTGTGGATCAGCGATTCTTTTTCAAAGGCTGACAACGACGTAGTCTCACCGTCAGGTTGCAATGAGAATTGCACTGGGCTCTAAGACAGAACAGAGCTTGCTTAACTGAATCCCAGTGACTCCTCGCCCATGTGCCGTTAGACTTAGCAGTTTAGCCATGCTCTGTCAGCACAGACAAGAAAGGCGTTGTTTGTCATGTCTGCATATGCTCCAACAGATGTTAGGTCAGCTGCCGCCAAGAATACCTTCTGCGATGTTTGAATTGATCTTCTGGTACAAACCAAACATGTGGACATCATTGTGCATACTAGCAATATGAACACAACTTATTCGTCTTTCTACGGAGGAGAATGGGTTTGCTGATAAGTTCGGTGTCTGCGCGCGACGCACTAACAGTAAGGATCAACTGTTTCCGTTATGCACATATCGTGGACCCTATCGAGTTGCGCATTACAGGCCGAACGACGGCTTCCTTGCCTGGAGACCACCCTCTGTAAATTAATCACGGACGCAAACCGATCACGTCGCCGTCAGCTATCGGTGGCGCCACACCGTCCAAGCTTTCCATTAACGTTGAATAAGGTGGCGAAACTACATATGAAACAGGTGACTTATGAAGTTACAGTCCGTCACGCCGACTTGACCGATGGGCGCAGTATTTTGTGGAACGGTCGAGCTGGTCTGACTGCACTAATTCGATTGTATAGGATGACGATTGCATGGTTAGTGGTGAAATTCTGGACGAGAACCCAGGAAACAGACTAACTGGTGCCTAAACTATTAAAACATGGTAAACCTCTGGATCCGAACCTTATTTCTCCAACTCCCTTCAAAGATGGTAGTGAGATATTATTCGAACTGACCGGACTCCTTCGTTCCATATGGATAGTTGAAGAATTGCTTCACGGCTGATGCTTAGCATCAGTCATTCCGCTTCTCAAAAGAGGTGAGGACATCGAGTGATAACCAATGACTTATTAGTCCTGTCTCTGTCGCACCCAAGGTGGTCACGGGTCTCATTTTGCTGCGGCTTTCCAGGTGTTCGTTTTATTTGGTAGTTGTTCGGAATCAGGACATTTCAATGTTTTCGTTACACTCTGTAGGCCTTGAAATCCTAATATTTTTCGCTAGTCTCCTACTTGTGAATCTGGTGTCGCGCGCTCTTCCATTTCAAATTGATGAAAAACGGATAACGATAAACTCCATTTGGTCTGTTCTTTGTAACGGCCTTACGGGGCACGTGCATCGATCCATGGCCTGGATGTTGTCGAAGCCCATTATCTTCTCCCGCCCACTCGCGTTAACTGACATTCAACCTCTCCAAAGAGAATGATGGTTCACTTTTTTCTTTTACTAACCGTTAAATGTTTAAGCAGACGAGAGCTTCATTTTCTCTACTCTGTCTTACAGAACTGGTGGTTCAGTTTGGAAGTTGGTGCCAGTTATCGGAAAAGCATTGGGGTTGCGATCCCTACAGCGTCGGCAAGACCACAAGGAAAAGCAGCCGTTTGTTGCCCCCAAAGATGTTTTCAGGGTTGTGATTTAGTTTGGGGCAGTCATGTCCATAAGGATGTGCTACCCACTGTTATGGAAGGAGCAAACGTTGCACTTGTGGATGGAATGCGTTCTTATGCTCATATACCAGTGCCCGCGAGTATTGTTAGTTATGTTCTGCCGGTTATGAATGGCAGTATTTACCAAAATGTAAATTCACGAACTTGTGAACTGATACCTGCAATATCATCATCCGTAATAATGTCAGGTAGACAAGCAGGAACTGTGACTGAAGTGAAAGATGACAGGTTAGGGGCAGATGCGATGTCCGACGTTTCCAACTAACTTGTAAACCACACTTCTCTCCACGACGTTCGCAAATGGTTTCCATTGCCGAGCATTTGTAGTGCAGGTGATGACCACACTTGAAGCGGACCGTGCAGATGCACCGAACGCAAGCAGTGAATGTTGCGCTAAAAGAACCAAGGGCGCTAATTTTTCTTTTGTGTTTGTACTTCGCCTGATAGCACTGCTAGTTATGACCATACTGAGCTAGTGGAGTCATTGTATTTGCATCTGAACAGTTTCAGGCCAGCTAGCCCGGCCGAATATAGTATTTGGACTAAATGTTTTGTTCTCGTATTTCCTACTGCTGGTATTAGAAATCAAAGCACTGATGAATCCCTTGTCAGAACTCGCAGTTTCTGTGGGAACCGATCCAAGTTTTGACCGAAGTAGTGTTCACAGATAAATGAAGAGTTGCGAGCGAAAGTTTCACTTCTCGGTTGAACGCAGACAGCTTCGATAGCGGAATCAGCAACATTGTAATCATGTTAATTAGGAATTGAAGGTATCATGTAATGGGAAGTGTCTTCTTGGTGATCGGTTGTTTTGTAACGATGAAATCGAGGACGTTCTTCAAGGTGCACTACCAACGGCTACAAACAGCAGCAGTTTCCGGTTAATTGTAGATAAGCGTCAATATGTTCTGGCTGAGAAATGCGTCCCATTTCTGTATTCATCAACGGAATATTTTCCCTAGGTTGCAAAATAGTGCAGGCGATCAGCGGCTCGAATGAGAAGGCTCTTAGACTTGATTTTGTTAATCCGAGAAAGGGTTGGTAACAGCTGCAATGTAAAAGAGACGTGATTACTAAATATAACAAAAGAACCCATATTCGTGACTGGTACACGAAACTGTGCCTTTGACCTTTCCGTGCTGCCCTTGAAAACCAAGTCGACCTGTTTTCTGGTAGCTTGCACGTTGTTTGAAACTGGAAAACGTTTTCTTAACGCCATTGCATAGTGCCATTTCATACTGTTGAAAACATCAAACAGTAGACGACCTCAACCGCCCGGTTTTTTTGACTAGACCGTAAGATGGATCGTTATCTACTTGGAAGTGTAACAAGCTTTTAAATTGTAGCGAACCGGCTCCAGCTAGACAGTTGGCCTCAGCGGTGATATTTTGACAAGCAAGTGAATACGACGAATAATTCAGGCAATACTGGTTACGCTTGATTTTCCAGCAGTGGTGCGAGCAAGACAGTAAAGTGGGCTATGGAGACCCTTTCTCAAATGTGGCTTACACTTCCGTCAGTTCAGTTCAGGACACAGGAGGATTGGGGGTCAAACTCTTCTGATTATTGCACCGACAAGCGCTGCCGTCTACATCTTTTCGATTTTCGGGTCGTTGTGAACTTTCTGTTACCACAGTAGTAAACGGAGCGGCCATGTGAAGACATCAAAAAATTACAATCAAACAGAAGTATAAGACTCTGAATATACAATACTATGAAAACAGTATTCGCAATCAATTTACCGACATGCTCTTCAGACAAATTTTCGCGGCCGCGCGCACATGAATTTACATTGAATGTCATAGTTCTTTTTAAACATTGCATTGGATATTCTCCACTATTCACTATGACTCGTTTCATAAGGCTTGGCGGCAACTAGTCAGTTTTTCCTGCTTGTGGGCTCATAGACCGCTCCCAGAATTGCTACAGATTTGCACACCCTGCTAGTACAAGGAGGCAAGGGTGATCTTAGGTAATGAGTAGCTACCCAGGCTGTGCTGGAAAGATGACATGTAATCGACTCACCACATTAATCTGTGAACATATAACCTTGTAAGTAAACTCTTTTGATCTTGAAACGTCAGACTAACTTCGAGAGTGGCAACCTTGCTAAAGCAGCGAAGTAATCTAAGAAGATGGCCAAGGTAATAACTCAGTATATTGAGTCAATTAGAGGTGACGGAATTGCAGGATTTCACCATAGTGCCATTTAGTTATGCAGCTTCTGTAGCCTCCATGTCTGAATTTGATTTGGGTTATCGAGACGGGAGCTTAAGTTCGTGATTCCATTAACACACTTATTTTTCACCTCCGTCGTTCGTTTCTTTTTGCTTCTTAGTCTGTGGCGGAAAACATTGGTCCCCGTAGGTAGTTTTATTGGTCGATATGTTATTGATGCCTGGCTCTGTCTAAGGTCTATTGGTAGTTTTTCAAGGGTGGACTGCGTATCTCCAAGGGTGCCCATTGTTTCCTCTTTTTAACTTACACTTATACATTTGAGCTCAATCCTAAATTATCAGGAGTCAAGAAGATTCGTAAATCAGAGGGATAAAGTGAGTCTCAACATCAGTCCATAATGCTAGCTTTCCGAAATTATCATTCGGAATACATTTTCTGCAAACTAAAGTGTACGTGCCTCATCCTCCTTCCAAACGGACTTGTTACGTGACACTTAGCCACTCGTCATACGAACATTTATCATACCCCTCTTGGATGCATTGCGCTCACTTCCCGATGTACAGTGCACAGATAACTCATACTCACTATCCGATGCACGTTTGTTTGCATACATGCATCCATACATACGGGCTTGATAAAAACTCGACAACGTGCTTATGCATGGACCCATGTACTCAACTAGTCAAACAACCAGGGACATGCACGAATATAGTGCACAGTTCATGGTTGTTAGCCTCCTTTTCCACATTGCTATTTCACGGTGACCGAGACCAAAGGACGCCTGCACGTAGCCATCACCACAGATGGCTTGCGCTGCACTACTTACGTTTCAACTCACACATTCCGTACTCCGTTTAAACCTGAGGGAGTGAGACGGGGAGGTGTGGATGCGATGGCCTTTGTGGTCCAGTCGGTCAGTGATCAAATGAAAGCGAAATTCTAACTCCCCGGAAGCCGAAATTGGGGTTCTGACGTTGAGGTCTAAACTAGAAGAAATATGTTGGAAGCAGAAGGCCAGGGTTGTTCCCATGTGGGAGTACATATTAGGACACAATACAGGATTATGAAGAAAAACAGATTTAACTCCGGACTAGGAGCCAAACAAAAGCTTCACCATACAATGCACTAACAAAGCTAAAGGAAAGGATAGGTGCGAGACCATCATGACCCGAATTTATGGAAAGGAGAACCGGTGGTTCTGTAAAGGACGGAGTTCGTTGGTTGATACGAACGGTGAAAATATATAAGTGACTTAACTTGCTTGTGCTTAATGTGTTCGCTATTTTGTTGAGTAAAGTGGGTAAGAGTCGTCTGTCTGATTTGAGACCTGCGGATCGCTCAAATCACATACTAGAGGCGTTATTCGAAATGGCAGCTTCGCAGCCAATAAAGTGCCTGTATTCGCGCCACTTATTCCTTCGCTCAACCTATTTTCTCTCACATCATTTTTAGCGAATTGTTTCTTTTCTAGGTTGTTCTGTATTACTGTTGTGGCAAATGACTGTTCCAGCAACCATTCATCGTGACCAGACTCATGACCGTTGTGATATGAAACGAAAATGCAGTGGAACGTGAGCGCATCATATGGAAGAAAGCACGATATTTTTGCCTACGATATCGTGCAATACATTGTACAGAAATGGCTGATCAAACTAAGGTTTTTTTTCCAAGTAGACTTACTCCTCACTACACTCATCCCTACTTCCCATATACTCTTGCTTCTTTCTTATTTATTTTGCCACATCACCACCGCATCATTTCCTCTCCTGTTTTGTCCGTACACGAGATCGATCATCATTGGCAGGCGTGGTGTCTGTTTGATGCAGTAGTCTCAAACTCAGCTATTGTCAAACGGAAATACCGAACTATGTAGTGGTTCAACGGAAAGTGTTTACTTCGGACCAGGATGTAGTGATTATCGGTGACGTACAGATAGAGTAATACAAGTAACCACCATGCCTATATCCTTGCAATCCAGGCCGGTGGACGTAGGTAGTGAAACATTTCAGTAGAAATCACTACCCGACTCCATAACTCAGTTCATCCGGGTAGTACGCTGAAAGGAGGTTGATGTGAAAGAAATATTCTCAATCCGCGTGACACTATTAACTGCTGCAAAAAGTTGATGCGCTTTGGTTGGAGAAACGGATTTGACTTGCACCCCCGTTTGCATTCAAACAACTACGATTTAAGTGCATGCTGATATTCCCATTGGGCGCCTTTTGCAGTCTCTTCTGTTTCTTTGTCCCTCGCCTTGCATCAAATGTGATAGTATCAGGGATTGAAGTATGTCGTATGTACATCAGATTTGATTACCCAACGCTGAGATGCGATGAAATCTACCTGAGTAAAGAGATGGAGGCAGCTACGTAGTATGCGAGCATGCTTTTCTGAGTTATGACATATCTGTATCTGTATTCGATTGCACGTGTCCGTAGGTGAACGTTTGCAGTTGGATCCATGTGTGTAGATGCAGCTGGAACTTTTGCGATAACATTCGATAACGTTGTCATGTTGAACTAATCGTAATTGACCACCTATTACCATCGGGCGCACTTTTTGCAGCTGTCTCGCTTCTTACAAAAGCGTTTCGAAATACACGGAAAAGATAACACTTTAAATCCGTAGGTTAGAGCGTTTTTGGCCGTTGTCCTTCAACGCGTCAACTTTGAGCGATCGATCTAGGAACGTTATTCGTCCTGTGCATCGAATTTGATTCATGGAAAGAATGGTAATTTCATTGTTGCAGAACGAAGGGTTTCCTGCGTTGTCATTTCGCTAAAGTGGGATAGTCTGGTTTTTAGTGATCTTGTCCTGGAACCTTGCCTTTCACCGAGCTGAACTGGAACGGGGCAGTAAAGGTGGATTGATAGTTACTTCCGGATGCAACCAGCGGTTATAGACGAAGTCTCAGTTTATCTGTAGTTTCTTGTCAAATGCAACTCAGTAATTGACTGTCCGATGGATGTAGCGTTTAATAGTCGCTCTTCCAGTAACGAACTGGATGAGACCACTCCTAAAGCACTACTAAACGATCGTTCTTGCAAGGTCTGGAGGGACGGATCGTTACATTCGCGGGTATAAGGCTTTTGGACGCACTTGTTAAAAAAATGCCTCTGATATCGCTTGCTAAACCTATAGACAACGGCATGATCCGATTCCAGGGATCTTATCCGTCACGGTGAGACTGGACCTTGACGTGGTGTGACAGCTTGCGCATCTCGATGACCTTTTGGGCTAAACTGGACAGAGTTACTCATACCAGGCAGGGCAACAGGTAGAGGTCTGACAAACCACGGTCTCCTGGTCCTCCAGGTTGGGGGTTGAAAGATGGTTGGCATCTGTTCCTGAAAAACGTACCATTTCTGGTACACCGCCACCCACCCGCTGCCTTGCGGTACAGGCTTTTGAGCCAAAGGCTTTGGTTGAGAACCCTAATCGTTCTCCTGTCTAGGTCTGGGCGTCCTGGCAGTATCTCAGCCCACACACAACCATGAATACTCACAACACAAA
>QNGE01000608.1:170682-209120 GCA_008508345.1 Paragonimus westermani
TATATATATATATATATATATATATATATATATATAGGGTTTGCTTTTTCTTCATGGTTGTGTGGCAGTTAAGCATTGATGTGAACCACTGATGCATTGCTGTCTATGATGATGATGATGATGATGATGATGGATCTTCTAGTTCGTTGTTTTGAATTGCGATGTTTCCCGCCACATAATTTCAAGAATTTCCGATGTCGTCTGTTGAATGTAGTATCACTATGTGAACGATAGTCTCTGTCATAACGTCGATTATGCAACCATGATTTGTAACTATGATAACATGGCATTGGTTGGCTTGAGGTAAACTTGATGTAGCTGAGGTTGACCTGTGAATTTGTTAAAGGACGCCCTTTTGAAAGTTTTTGAAAATCAATTTCGTCTTTTTAGCACTTCATCTCATGGGTGACTGCTCTATCCGTAGAATAACGAGTGGATTTAACAAACGGAGGAAGTATATTCAGTAGGAAGGCTTTAGAGAGTTGCTCCTCTTTAATTCTAATCTGGAAGTGGTTGCGTTGCTCGATGTTACCGCGCTAGGCTTGTGTAATGATCGTGCCTACTGAGTGACCTAGTCCAACTAAGTATAGTACTTTGTGTTCTATCGGTCTTTGACGATTTGGGTTAGAAACTTGCATCTCATGAAAATTGTTACGATATTTATACTCTGTTTAGTTCCAACTATTCAAATATACCTGGTGATTTCATCAAGTCTGAACGTGGCGAACAAGCTCGTTTTCGGTGTATCATCCTCGGATAATCTCAATACGCGAAACGTTTGTGTGACGGCACTAAGTTTGTTGACTCAGTTCAAAAATAATAAATTGTACAGAGGAGCCCAACTCGTTACACCGCTTGTTTGTTTATAGTGTTTTATTGTGACCAGTATGATCGAAAAATCAGGTCTCATTGACCATATCCTCTTAAAGACACGGGATTCCCTATGACCAAGTCTTTAGAGCAAGAAATTGTACGTTGCCGGATGTTAACATCGCTTTGGTGTGGTAACCTTTGGCGTAGTAACCTTTTTTCTTGTCCTTCCTCTTTCATTCGTTCAGTGTTTGTTGCAGTGTGCACTGGTATGTACAGCTGGGTTACTTTTTAAACCGACGACTGACAAGGCAGCATTGAAATGTTGATAATCATGCGTCATTTTTAACGCTCTACTCCAAAATCAGCGGCGAGTTCTCATACTTCCTCTTTCCCCAAACTGCTCATGACTGTAAGACTTTTGACTTCGTTTCTATTAGGCCGCCCACGCATATGTGCATTTACAGTTTCAAGTTGACTTTAGTTTAGTTTGAATAATGAGGTGAACTCATTTGGCACATTTTTCAAGAAAAAACTTACAACACTTGAAACTAAATGAATAGACAGCTAACTGAAACAAATAACTAATTGTCCGTGGCTTCCGAATGCGCTCTTCATCCTGGTTAGGAACACCAGGCTAACTGTAAAGCCTTTTTGGGTACACGATGGAGGCGTGCAGTCAATCGTTAACGATGCAGTTTCACCCGGTTGCATCTTACGATCACACAGAACGATGAACCTACTTCTGTTGTGTCCGGTCTGAGCTGAATGTTACACGTTTGCGATTGAAACGAGTGTACGAAAGAAATTCGTCTGTCTACGTTATTTAAGCTTATTAGGGAGACGAATAATTCCATATATTTCAGATTATTTCCAGTTGCGTTGTACCTGTGTTTCTGTTGTTTCTTAATAGTGTTTACTTCATGCTTCATGCTTAGTTTTATGGTTCAAATCTGCGTAGATCACGTGGACCGTCTGTCTTCATGTACCGTGATATTTGACAGCTTTTGCTCGGTTGGTTAACCAGGTCGACTTCGTATTTCACTGTACATTTCAACTGAAGTGAATCTGGTTCAATGTGCATGATGTGGCTTGCACTAGTTTGGTCAAGTTCGCGACAGTGCACATACGCATAGGTAGCTTGTCATGAATCGCCGGGCGGTTGTTCGCGTGTGTGATTCGATTTGGTTGTGATTTCTGTTTCATATACGCATACTTTGCGGTCTCACTGGTGCTTATCCTGAATGTTTGTGACAATCCTTATCGCGATCAACAGCCGATGGCCCATCTTCTCTCGTATAGAAAATCCTAAGATTAGCCACTCACGAGCACCACCTATGTTATTGTTGTGTAACTGATCAGCAACATTTCGAACGAACGTGCCGATCACACATTCCGAACCCCAACCGTTTGTGCACAACTCGCGAATTATGATACGACAGTACACGACCATAGGAAAGACAGTCTGCTGCATGTATCCGTTCGAATCTCCGACCTGACAAGACCTTTCTTACCGCTTGAAGGCAAGAACAATTACGCAGTTAAAGACAAAGTCCGTATCTCATGAACAACATACAACACGTCAAATGTGATGTCAGACCCCCGTTCTCGGGGGGTTTAGATTTATCCTGTTCCCAACAACTAGCTACACACTTTTGTTACTTGATTTATCCTTGATCCTACAGAATGTGTATTTGTATATATGGAATTGTCTAATAAGGATTGTATATTTTTCAACTAACCCTTATAAGGAGATGCCCCGGTTTGGGAGTTGGTCTATCTCTCACAAAAGTTCTTGCTGAAGTCGTTACACTTGTCATTTCGGTATCACGCCTTCACACTTTTTGTGCGCCGTTCATTCGAACTCCTTTCCATATGGTCTGAGCGTTAGTTTGTGCTAAGTTGCACATAGGTTCCCAAATTTGGTGTAAAGACGAAAATTCGATTGGATACAAATAAATGTGTCTATTCCTATTATTGCAGGATCTTGATCAGCTCGAGTATTATTGTGAGAAGCTATACACAACAGATGATTCTGTGGTTCGCACACAAGCAGAAAAGGCTTGTGCTTCACTCTGTGACAGGCGTGATTGTCCATCCATTTGCCAACTTCTGTTGCAGCGATCTACCGTATGTCTTTCGGTCTGTGTTTATCGCTATTATAGTCATGTTATGCACAACTAATTGCTTCAACAGCCTTGACAAAATATATCTCGAACAGAGACGCTGTGATTCCTTTGACGACGAGAATAGAAATACGTAAGTGTTATTTGTATCATAGATTCAGCTGCCGAATGTAGGTGACTATGTTTTGAACTTTCTTGCTAGCCATTCCGACCTGGAAAAGTTTGTCCAACAGGCTCTGGTTACTCTTGTCTGTCGGCTTACCAAAACTGGATGGTTTGACTGTCTCGAGAATAATGAAGGTTTCCGGGATATCTTAACGTGCGCTTCAAAATTCATTGAGGTTGGTGCCTAAGTATATCATTTTTCTCAAATTTTTCCTTAAGAATGGTCAAACCGTACTCACATTTGAAAATGTGTTGGTCCCTGTACATTTCTCTACCATGAGCACTTATGTTCATTTTAGCTATTTAGCGTATTTGAAACAGTTCATTCCATTCAGAATTTTGAACGAAACCAATAGAACACGAAAAGTGGTAGATGCAAGTATTTCATATTGTCTCTTCAGTACCAAATTTACAATAACATGAAACGGCTTTTTGTATCGATCAGTTAAGGGATAGGTGAGATGAATATTCGATCGGTGGGTTAGGAAAGGTTACTAAGTTCAGGGTAGGGTCAAGCTCACGAACAAATGTTTCTGAATACACTTAACGTACTTCTGCCTTGCGCACAACCAGCCAGTGACTACGTCACTTTTGCAGAGCCACTTGAATCAATATGAATTCATTTCCCGCTCTCACCCATGTTGTCTCTGTTGTGTTGCCCAGCAGCTACTCTGTTGTCTGTTGTTGTATTGCGAAATTACAGCCGAGGTTTGGTGCGATTGGGTCCGTTACCAGTGCGGCGGAATCGCTGCATCTGCATCAGAATCATGATGTTCCGATTTTGTAGTACGTGACAAAATAAGTCAGCTTTACAATTACCATTGCAAGCTACTGATTGATTAATGAGGCTAACATTTTTGTGTGGAAATATAATCAATGTTCGGTTTTTCTTTGCTCGAAAGTTTGATGTACCCTCAAATTATTCTCCAACCTTGTAAATCATGGTGAAGCTACCCAAGCCGAATGAAATTTCATCGTGCATGATTGAAATGAATAATGGTAATTCAATTTTGACCTTCGGTCATTACTGGTGTTAATCATGGGTGCAATCCTTCTTGGAGCCCCACAACTGTACGAATTCATTGTTCAAATTAGTTAGGATGAGGGGTGAGGAGGATGTACCGAATGAACGTAGAATGAGCGTAGTGTTGCATTACAGGGGTGGCCAGAAGCCCGTCTGAACTGGTAAATATGCGGAAATCAATCTGTACTGCAAATCAAGTGGTTTCAAAAAACAACTTATCTGGATTTCTCTAACACCTCAGACATATTTGACTGATACCACGACTTTTGTGGTGCAGTAGACATATGTTACATAAGTGAAGTGTTCCGGTCAAATGTCAATTGTACCGATGAAAATAACTCGGTTGCCGATTGTTCCCATACTCCAATTTACCTGCGACATTCCGGCGAGGCATTCCACCCATTTGTACTCCAAGGACATTTCAAGCCGTGAAACAAGGAAACCATAGACTGTACCTAATTTTGCGGAGGTAACTTAAGACCTCTACATTTTGCTGAAGCGGTGATGACTTAGGAGGTTGTCAGTGGTAAAGTCTTTCTCCCTGCAGTACCAACAGTGTTCCCTTATTTACTGTAAGATCCGATGATTTTCCAGCATGATAGCGATCCTACACACACTGCTATAACGGTTCTTAGTACGATTCCATTCTAACAACTCGCTTGAACACCATAAGACACTGATCTGTATCTGATCAACTGTATGTGGTCGCATTTTGAAGCATGCGCTGTTATTAGCGAAAAAGACACTTGGCCTGGAAAGTTGCTCATTGCCGAAAATCTACTACAAGGTATGAGAAAATATAGAACAACGAAAGCGAACAATATTTTGCATGGCTGACATATCTACATTCTTGACATTCATGCATCATCAGTCTTTCTGGTGACACGTCCGGTACAGCACATATACACGTTTTCAACAGTCGCTTTCAATTCTAGGTCTTACCGTTGAGGCCTCCCCTCTAGTTTCCGCAAGTTCAACTCGTGCTGTGGTACTTTCAAACGAGGCTGCCCACTATGTTCCATCACTTATGGATCCCTAAGATAACGTTGACGATTGCTTTTGCCCAATCTGTTCCTGGGCCTGTCGTAAACGCTGCAGTTTTCAAAACCATTGCTGGCAGCATTCATTAGTAGACCTATTTCCGACTTGGAGTTGGGATCCCAACAAATCTATAATCTAAAAACCAGCAGTTGCCTCTATTTAGAAAGAAATTCATGTTATTTCTAAGCGCTGTTTCATTTTACCATCGCTGCCCCTAGTTTTACCGTCGCACTCCCAATACTATCGAAGCAGTTCATGTTGAACACTTCTCGCATTGAATCGCTTCAAATGCTTACTGATGGCTATGCGGGGAGTATTAATCCATGTATTCACTGCTAAGAATTGAAACCTATCATTTACTGCAGAACGTATCAGTTTCCTAACCTACTACAATCGTGTGGAGTAGTCTACGATATACTTTATCAGCTTTTGCTTATAGCGCTTGCATTGTAAACCCTGTTCATTCCAGTCGGGACAATCCAGTGCAGTTCTCATAGGAGTTCAACTGCTGAACAATTTGGTATCGGAGATGAATCAAAATGCTGAAGTAAGCGTCGTATCCAGGTTTCTGTCGTTATGTGGTTTGTCTATGTCCACCTCTGTATTGATTTATACTTTCATGGGCGATCATGGTTTGTAATCACTGATATTTTTGGTCCACCTCGTTTAGGTGGATATCGCAATAATATTAATCATGTTTATTAATTTTACGGTTGAGAATCCAATTCCCTACTGCTTCGAACATCCATATTCTTCACTTGGACAGTCTGATTTCTCCCGGGTCATTTGATCGCATATATGACAAGACAATTAGCAGCAGTGTGTGCTAATGTTGAAGGCTGAAAATGTTTACCACTGCCTTGCGTACCGATGCTAGCTCACCTCAGGACCGATAGATTTGGGAGGGTACATGTGTACCTTCTCAGTTGTATGTTACGGCAAAGACGACAATTCAACAGTTCGTCAGACACGTTCTTTCTCGAACAGAGGCAGGTTTATACTCTCGATTTAAGTGAAAATCGACTAACACAAACCTTTGAATGGATTCATCGGTGAACAGTTTGTTTCAGCTTTGTGTCGTAGCTGAAGGTATGAATTGTCGTCTGAACTGGCAGTGGCCATAATAGTAGCACAAAGTGACGGGCTCAAAGTGTATTCAGATGATTTGAAATCCACATGTATTCAGGCATGCCTTTTAGTGCGTTAAACTTCTAAACCGTTTTTGTTTAACGATGTAAATAGGTGGCACCGTACTTTGCTTGGTGGACGGCAGCTCTGAACCCTACCCAGTGAAGCTGACAGTTTTCATGGCCAATACCCTCAACATCTGACCTTAGAAAAGCGGTCATATTCAACAATGCGTGATACGGTAGACGCTTCGTCAACAGATGGAGTATCTGACAGAACGAATATACAGTGTGCTTTGATCTAAGGTAAAAGGGCTTGGCACGGAATGTTTTAGGTGGACACGTTAGACGCAGTTACTACTACTGCTACTACACAACATATTCGTTCACGAATTACTATCAAGCTTCCTCATCCACCCGTTCCTCTATATCTATCACACGAAGCACCGTGGCGATCGTGGTTAACGTCACTGCGTTCCCTATTGAGGTTCTGTTGTGAATGATTTTCTTATTCCCTGTGCAATCTGGTGACATTCTCTATAGCAGCGAGCATCCCACACTACTTCCGTGACATTTAACTCACCACAACCACTAAGTTTTCTATCTTTCTGTGTAACCTGTCAGCGCCGTCCATTGATTTAGGTGCATTCCATGTGCAGATTTCGTAGCAGACACCACTTATGTCATCCCTGTCAATACAACTCTCGCTGTCCTAATGCACCAAACTCAGGTTGCAGGTTCCAAATGAAGATTATCAAGTCATTAAGAGATTTTATGATGGTCCTTTTACAGTATTCATATTTTCTTGTAATCTACTTAACGGCTCCTGATCACAAATCATGAATGTCCCATGGACAGTCTTGACTATCCGAACTCATTTGCCATTTTCTCATGTACTCATTATACTGGATGGAGGTTTGGAGCGTTCAGTTGTTTACCGTATCTATGGCTACCTCGTCGTATCGTTCACAACCTGGATTCACACATTTGGCCTTTGCTGTTAGAGGCGCTAATTTATTTCTGCTAATATGAGTTCGAGGAATTTTCGAACTGCTAGAGCCCGTTAGACTTTTGACTGTGTGAAACGCTGAATGTGAACTAAGATTGAATGCATATATCTAGCCATTTTTGTTCGTGCCGTTGATATTGCTTATCACCCTCTTGATTTTCGTTTATCCATATCTCTAGTCCGACATGACCCGGATCATTTTCCTACAACGAAAGTTGTCTGCTTCGTTTCGAGATTGCTTGCTTTTGCCAATTTTCCGCCTGAGTCTCAATCTTCTCCGCGAAGCAGACAAGAATATTCAGTCGTTGGATTTCACAAATTTAAATCAGGTAATTATGGAATTCATCGTTAGACGCATTGCTTTTATTGTAGTGGCTCATCTCATGCAACACGTACGTTTTCGTGATCGGGAGTTGAAGTTGATTATATAGTTGAATTGTCTTCAAGCGCCGTCTGAACTCGCGATAGCATAACAACAGTGACGCCCGTCTGCGAATCGCACGATTGCGGTGATCAGATAATAACCAACTTATGTGGCAGCAAACACAGTATAATGCGAATTTTAAAGATTTGTTTGAGAAGGGTATCGGTAACAGGTCATTTTTGGACAACTGAAACCTATGTTGCATGGTTCAGTTCCTGACATACTCCGGTTTTCTGTTGGTTCGTTTGTTCGCCTCAGCAAACACCTGTGTGGTTTCTGTCGCGTTGTACCCACTTCAGCTCCCTACCTGCGAGGATAGCAAAAGAAGGGCACATCGACAGGTTCTGTGGCAGGTCAAGTCAGTACAGGAATGGGTTACAACTGTTACGCGTCAGTCATCCTGAAAAGCGCAAAAACCAACCTGGGCTGCTCCGAGAGATGACGATGAACTGTACACCCGGGGTTGTAAGCAGTACGCTAAACTGTACAGGTATGACAGCGGTGGGTTGAGGCAGGGCATCAAAAACTGAGAGATATAGTTGCTTTGCGGCCTCTCCGTGGAAAGCGCAGTTATCATGGTGTAGGAGTGGCACCACGTGGGATCGCGTCTGCCCACTAAACAGTTGCTATCCCTCACCAGTTTCACTGACATATTTCAGGGTAGTTAGATTCCTCAACACGTTGAGCCAAGTGACAATGACGCCAAACACGTTTTGATTTGAATAGACGGCCTTTTCCTCATGTTACGATGCCGCAGTGATGAGCGGTAGGTGCATAGTTCACTTTATAATCGATACCAGATAATCTCCGCATACATCAGCTATTTGTTTACTACCATAGACGGACCTAAGATTTCGCACCGTGGGGAATTTGTATCGCCCTTCAACCAAAGGATGGAGTGTGAAAGAACGGCACACTTTACCACCGTTACTTATTTTACATTAACATATACCGTAAGGAAACCAATCTTGAACTGTATCTTGAACGTACAGTCCAACTTCAATGGATGTTCTTGGGAATCCAGTAGACATGGTTGCGAGGGATATTCTCTGGTCCTAGTTGGGAAACTCCATAACTGCAAACTGCAGCAACCTCAGCTGCAACTACTTACAACTAGCGTGCCATTTCTATGCTCACCTGTTGTTACAACCGCAATCCGATTGGTCGGGACAAGCTGAACAAGCTGACTGTGCATCGTGCTTGGATGCTTGACACCTTGATCAAATACAGGAGTGCGGACAAACACAGACACAGGATGCTTGGGCCAAACACTGACAAGTTGGCAAACAAATTAAAATCTATACGACTCACATGGACCTTTTGTAATAAGTAATGTTGTTTGGTGTGCACTGAATTGGCCTTCTTCACGTTTGGACATGGACAGAACATAGCAGTGCGTCTGTGAAAGAGAAACACCCCAGGAACTACTCGAAGAACTAACTTCGGATCCAGAGTAAGGATGCATTCTCTTTGGAATCCTTCAGTTTCATGTTCCCTGACAGATTTGTCTTGACCGTCGAACCGTTCGTGCGGTTCTAATTATAAAACTCTTTTTGGCTGTTCCCTGTGATGTTTGCTAATAACGATAGCATCCCTAACGTACATCACTGTTCTCTTCCTTTCGCTCACCTTTTCATCGCCGTGTCTGAGTCTGTGACGTACTGACATCCAAGTACACATGGCAGTGAGATTCTGCTCCCACGTTCCTATTCATCCCTATCGTCATTTTATTTAACCATGCGAGTTCTTTCCCTCGTTTATTCTTCTAGCATCGAGTTGCCGTCGGATTATTATTTGCCAGTCTTGGTGCACAGGTGCCATTATCCTTATTGAGGATCCTGTCGCGTACGTCTGCTCTTCTACTGAAGTTAGTGACGCTTGGTTCATCGTGTGCTTGGCAACCTTGAGGGCCCGGTCAATCAGAAGTATCTCTGATGTCGTAAAGGTGTTCAGTCCAAGATTAAAGGTTGCGTTTATAAGGTTACATTTAATGTAGCTCCACGCTGCTATCACTCAGCGTGGTCACAGAAGATGAGGGTTGTCACCAGTGCTACGACTTTTGGTCGTCAATGTGTGTTCGTATGGTCACTCATAACGAGTTTCCAAAAAGGGATCATGAACCTAACCAAATTCATCTACATAACCCCTTAAACTGCGTAGGCACTGTTGATCATGTTTCTCTCCGGGCGTAGTTCCTTGTGGCCCGTCTAGTCTGTGATTCGAGCGATACGGTCTAACAACTTAGTAGCGTAAGTGTTGCCGTTTTGTTGTCAAGACATTTGCAAAATGATGACCCATTGAGGAAGCAATTCATCAGATACCGTCTTGCCTTCACCTACTGCATTTTCGAAATCTCACGTGCTGTTTAGCTTGCGTTACATCTTTATCTTACTCGTTTCTACACAGGCTTCTGATGTTATTTTTTGCTATAGGCTTGCCTCCCTTTGATTGTTACGCATCTGTTTTTTTGAGCTGCTGTTTGATTTCCCTGAATGGTTACGTGATATCCTACATCTCATTATCATTTGACTGTTGATGTGTTGCTGTCAACGCTAATGAAAATTGAGAGATTTTTCTATGCGGGTTTACTTTTCTTATGGAACATAATCGAAAGGGTACTACGGCGGTTTTCTTCGCCGTCAGATTTATGTCAGACTTGCTTTTCCTTCATCTTCACAGCACGGATTGGTCTCTCAGAGCCTGCAACTTTTTCACGCATGTCTCACTTTCGATTTCATTGGAACCACAGCTGGTACAGGCAGTTTCCTGGGCGACGATTCTTCGAATGGACTGGACGATTTGGTAGTCATTCAAATTCCAACAAGTTGGCGTTCAATATTTCTGGACACAGATACTGTGCCTTTATTCTTCCGCCTTTACATGGGCCTACCACCCGAATTGTCTACTTTGGTGAGCTTTTTGCCGTCCTTATCTTTTTTGAGAGAAATCAGATTGTACCCTGATTAGGCGAATTATAGCCGACATCCCTAACCTCATACGTGCGGGTTGACAGCGGCTATGGTGTGCTACCTGCGAATTCTCTACAGGTAGTTTACCTACTGTGGTGTGGTGTTTCACTGGTTTACATACGCTCTAAGATCTATTAAATGACCTGTTTCTTGGGTGCTTAAATTTGTGGCCTGCAACAAACTGCGTTGGATGGTGGTTTTCTTCGGGCTACTTCCGATTTGTAAGTTTGTAAGCAGGACAATTGCTTTCAAAATTTGTACGACTTCTGCAACATACCTCGGAAAGTAAGACAGATCATCTACCATAAAGACCCACTGGATTTACATTTTTCTGGTTTTCTTTAGCCTAGATGTGGTCTGGTGAGCTGTATTATTGATAGTGGAAGCTACTCATACTAGTTTTATGGAGTGCTGCGTAAAACACGGAATCAAGGTGTGCAATCCTTGAAAACAGTGATTTGTATGGGATTTTGCATTGTTAACTGATAATTGCAACCCACCTCATTTTGGGTTGCCGTGATAGTAGACTGTAACACTTAGTTCACTCTTTCAAAAGGTCCCTATACGCCATCGTTCAGGATCCATTTCCTAGTGTAACCGTGCCTCTGACTGGCAGTACGGTAGATGTCTGTCGTACTCTACATTCTCTGAATCTGTTCCTCTAGCATCATAATTACACTCTGGCCATGGAGAACTACTATGCTGTGCACCTTGAGAATATATTGTTTTTTTTATCACTGTGTACATCTACAAAATTGGCCATCATTCCACGAGGTGTTATTGTTGGTGTGTATAGGCTGAAAAGCTGTGCTAGTTTGTCAGCTTTTTAAACCAAGGGTGTGACAGAGCGCGCGTCAGTCCGTGCGTCGTAGTAATCCCATTGTGCTTGGATGGAAGAGGTTGTTTACGATTGGGCTTACGGGCACAATGTAGTGTTGTAATCGTTCTACATGACGTCCATAACTCACTAACTGTTTAGGAGTAGCCATATCTACTCGTCAGTATACCCACATCCCCTGATGCTTTCGCACCTCAGACTGTGGCGTGATTAACAAACCTTTAGCGAAGATGTGTGTGGACTATATGAAATCGTCCGGAGTAGAATCCTTCCTACGACTTCTGTTGGAGAGTGAGCACATTTTAATGGTGGAACATTTTTGCAGGATGATCTTTTGAGATCAATTTTGCATGTATATACATGTGTATACTTTCTACTTAAGGTCTTCTATCGAAGGTACAGCAATTCCTAATTGTGCATATTATTCATGATGTGAAACGAAAATTTCGCAGCAGATACTGCCTTTTTCCTCTTAGACTTGAAAAATGTTCTGTAAAGTATGAATGCGTTTACTTTTCCGCTGCATGTGTGCTCACGTCTCAAGGGACAAGTACCAAGCTGAAAGCGACGCAAACTTTAAGCAATCGTTGGAGTACAAGCGGATCGAGGGTGCGCAATGGGGCTTGCACACTGGCACGCCACCAAGAATATCGAACAGCACAGCACTGCCACGTGCCAGCTGTTGGAGAACGTGTGTAATTAACGTAGCCGTAGCCCTTATCTAAACTGACCTGTTTCATGCTGCAAACTTATCCGGTAAACAGTGTTGATTAATGGACACTATTTACGTTGTCGGTTTAGCCAACCGTTCGCTGAACTCCTTGTGCACTATGTTTAGCTCACTAGTGTGCCCTCTCGTGGGTGACTGTAAGCGTTCAACGGTGTGGAAAATACCGAAGCCAAAAATTTCTGCGAGGAATGATAGCCGTCATCTGCAAACTGGTACACAATCACGAATTCAGCTTTCTGGAAGACTAATTTCTTCCACCAAAGACTTTTTGTAATGGACGAGTGCCCTAAAAGAAATGTCCTACAGTTCAGTAGTTTTTTAATGGATTTTCCTTTGATCGCAGATAACCAGTTGAACTGAATTTGAAAACGTTTCGCTCAGCCATCATTTTGTTGGCAAATGCCATGTTGCTGGTATATATGGAGCTTCATTTATTGCGACGTAATGCGCATTTGTTTTTGAGGCCACGATGAATACGCACTAGTGGTCAACTGCAAGGAGAGGTTTGTTCATTTCATTTCATTTTAAAAGAGAACAGGCATGTGCTATTTTTCACCAACGAAAATGAAGGGCTAAGTCAAAGAAACATTAGTGGCACGATCTTACTGAAGTGTTTCCTTGGAGGTACCGTTCGTTTAAAGCGTTTTTCCAAGACGACTGTAGTGTCCTCTGAACACTTGCTACGCTCCTCAACCGGTGTGCTCTAGCCAGGTTAACTAAAGGGTGCAAAACACATCCAGTGTGCTTAGAATAGATCCAGTTGCGAAGCGTCTGGACTCCGGTTGGATTCGAATTAGAGACAGAAACGGTAAGCCTAGGCGCGGTAAGTGTTCTGTCGGCTAAGTGACGATCTCGAGACACCCGTTTGACCTTCATATTGAGCAGCGTGGTCGGCTTAGATGGCAGTTTTTAAAAGGCACCAAAGAAACAATATCCTAATTTCGAGATTCACTACGTCTCAGTAATCTAACAACCAGATGCGTTGGTTCACATCAGTTGAGTTGTTCATCGGTATATATTCAGCCCACCTACGAGTTAGTAAACCATTTTCACATGTCTCAATAACTCCTTATCAGAGATCAGTGCTATTACGAGTCAGGAAAAGCGACACTCGATTACTCTGATATAGATGCTTTTTAGTTATTTGACCCTCTAGGCTAGTTAATCTCCCTAATCTCTTCTTTCCAGTTCACACTTGCCATTATGTTGCTTAGAGCGAGACAGGATAGGCAGGCGTCTATTCAGACGCTCCATGGAATCGATAGACACATCCCTTTACGCCTTAACTGCAGCGTTTCTTTGAGGCGGGTCTCTGCGCGTTACGTTCACATGGATATTGCCTCGCATTACCTCCAGGCGAAAGTTTGTTCACCCCATCTGTAATTGTGGACAACAAGGTCTGTTTGGAACAAGGTTTGATCGGAAGAATGAGTGCTCACAGTCCTACACCGACGTACACAGCGTCTGGAATCAATGCTTGCTGGTACCACTTGGCGTTTGCATTGAAACTGTTGTAACGAGCCACTATTGATTTGGAACTGTGACGTTGGCCTGAATGCGTGGGACTGTGTGCGACTTGGCGGACTTTCGTGTTCACATTTCTCATTCACAGTACATTGCATTCCTCTTCCACAGTGATGTTACCGGTTTCTCGTCATTGCTGCAGTCGATCGGTTTGTACGTAAGCGATACTTATTAATATCACCGTGGCTGGCATTGGTGGAGCGGACTCTCATATAGTTAGTGAATGGATGATACGGCCTGCTGTTATCGTGGATTCACTCGGTCACTGTGGCTCCGGCTGCTACACTGATAGCTGTACCCACCGCAATCAGAACGATTCTGGTTACCGTGGAATCGCCCGGTGTGTAGATTCAATGTCTAGCGGAGAGTTATGGAAATGAAACATACTACAGACCGTGCTTGTTTCTTTGATTGAGACTCTCGTAACCCAAGGTCTGTTGTTGGATGCATTTGAAAGAATGCAGCCAACCGGCTCAGTGGCGTTGATGTTGCTGTTGTTTGATTTGTTTGTCCGTGTAGTAAGTGCAGTTAATTGTGCGAGTACGGCACTGCTCTCACTTTCAACTTGGTTGTCTGCAAGGTGGTAGCACTTTGAGGTTAAGCATAAAATCTGATATAAGTTAGGTCGAATCCTTACTCCCTTTTATTTCTCAACTAAAACTTGCTTTTCCTCTCATCGTATGGCAGTGAAGCGTTACTGTCAACAACCGATGCACGGCTGTTGACAACAAGGAGAATCAAGGTGCCTTATGTTTAATCTACAGGCTGTCATGGTAGACTTTTGTTACTGAAACACAACAAATGTAGCCTCTCAGTATACTGCGAGAACAGGTTGTCAGTCTATTTGTTTCTGAGTGGGAATGTTAAACTCGCCTGTGTTTGTTGGCACTCAGCTTCGAAGTAGCGAATAAGGGTTTCACGACTTTATTTGTTTGATTTATCTGAAGACAGATGGGCGTTAGACTCATCGGGTGATGGTTTTAACACCTGCTACGCTAATTACGGAATTGTGGCACACACAATTTGAGAATGCCAACTTACAGACACGGACAACTGGTAGGAGGTTTTCGGTACAGTGTATTTGTGTAATTCCTCTGACATACGCCGTAGATGGAGCTGTTTGCTTGATGCTGTGCAATAGTCTTTACAGCATGGGATTAATATTCGACTGAAACTACATTTTTGTTTGTACGCTGGGTAGGAGAATAATTGGAGTTCTCAACCAGAGCCTCTGACATAATCGACTAAACTTCAAGACATAGGTTATATGGGTGAGTTTTGAAGATTTGTTCCTTTTCGAAGTGTACGTACAATCTCGTGTGTGATAAATGAGTAATCTAAATTCTACCAAGCTTAGTTACAAACAAGAAACGATATGAAAACAGAAGAATCGTGCTCCGACGATTTGGTCTTACCGCTTGGTTTTACTATGCATGTAGCGTGTTCTGTTTCGCGGAGCACGCACTCAGCAAACTTATTTCATTTTATTGCTTTCTAACAAATCTCATACAGTGTGTTTTAGTGGCACTCCGGTTTATACGAATAGTCAACTTTTTTTGACCGTGACATTCAGTGAATCATTTGTTGATATTTCCTCGCGGAACCCGACCAGTTGAATCCATTTCCACTAATCTAGAGTTGATCCCATTTTTCACAATCGAAATGAAAACTATCCTCATATCCATTTGGATATTCGGAGACTGTGGCTTTCCAAACCTCTGTCAAATGATCTGCCACATACGGATAACTCTCTGCGTTTCTTCAATTGTGTCTAGTTTGGCTCGATTGAGCGTTAGAGTACGCAAGCTCTCGCATCGTCTCGAATCCCGGTCCCTCTGGGTTAACCGTGTATTATTGTAATCTTCATTGATAGTGTAGTTCTACAACGCATGATTGTCTCTCTAAGCGTTGACACCCTGCGGGGCAATTGCATCCTAACATCACTGGGATGAGTAGATACAACGGACCCTCTTTGAATATCTATCTTATTGTTCTTTTCTAAAGCGCGCTGTCCCCTGCTGACTCTGTGTTGAGATTTCTTGATTTTCCAATTGTATGGGTTGCGTTGAGGCCAATCGAACGTTGCGTTTAACCTTTCGCGTTTGTTTGTTTAAGTCACTCACGAAGTTTGGAATATACTCAAAACGCTTGTTTCCTATTGACCCATAGTAATGAATGTTTTACGAAATTACCTTGGTTACAGATTTTACCCCTGAGTACAGTTCGGTGTTCAGCTGGAAAGTTTCAGAATACGGGGTGGATTACGTTTGTCTATTTTCAACGGTTGATTTCTCCTTACTGTGCTAACGTGAGCAATATGGTTTCACTAATCAGTAGTAGGGGATTTTGGTTGATATACTTTAGACATAACTCACAGTGTCCAGTTACCATGGGGCTTCTTGCCAGTCACCTTCTGAAGGCAGCATTAGACCAGGGCTTTGGTCCATTTCGGACTCGTCTGTAGTGTACTTCGTTGTCACGGCCTGGTTTTGAATTTCGGCTACTCTTGCGTGGGGCAGTCTTGTTGACCACTGCGCCATTGACCTCGCATTTGACACGACTGAGTCATCACATATAAACACCCAGACACACTCGCTTGCGAGTAATGCTCAGGTTGCCCGATCATCCCAAGAGGAGAAACAGTGACTGTCCTGTTATCTTCAGTCGATAACACCACGATTAGGACTTCTCTTCAAGTCGAAGTCACTGCACTTATTGAACTTTTCGAGTGGTGTTTTGGTCAGCTGTTAGTTAGGTAGTTTTGGTCGGTGGAATTTGATGTAGATTGATCCCGGTTTTGCGTTCTCGTAAACTTTTCCTAGTGCATAGCCCAGCCTTAACGAGCTGTAACAAGAGTGATACCCAAGTATACTGCTTCTTTTCGGGGAAATCTGACTGCGACGTCTATTGAGTTTTGAAAGCCGTAATCATTTATGAGTGATGTTCTCAGAGTATGGCTTCGATTGTAACTTTATGCTTTTCCTACTCGCTCCCACTGCTTTGGTTCTTAGATTTTTGGTTAGATATCGCTTACACTAAAATTCTGACTTCGGGAGGCTTGTTAATATTGATCTGGGGGTTAAGGAACTAGCTGCGCATGTCTCGCACTTTTTTACGCCTTCCTCTTCAGATTTGTTTTGAACGAAATAAATTTATTGTTATGATCTGCATGACTATGTGACTTTTTGCATGATTTTAGCATACCATTCTGAAGAGTTTACAATTTAAATACCTGCATGTCGACGTAACCTAATGAAAAATCTATACATAAGGAGCAGAGTAAGGTCAGCGTGATGAAAGCCACGAAGTTGTTGAAGTGAGCACTTTCTAGACTCATGTATGACATTCGTATCCTAGGTCACAAATGGGTGTCCTTAAGTAGTCGACTAGTTGAATTTAAAAACGACCGTAGTTTTTCCTTACGCAGGATGCGAGGAAACATTTTGTCGAAATTCTTGCAAAATTTACAGTAAACAATGTTAATTGCCTAGAGATTAAATCGGGGACAAAATAATTGAAACCCCAGTTGAGTAAATAACTCTTTGAGGGCATGTTGATCCTGCGGTATCATTGTAGGGGAGTTTTTATTACTTCTCAGTAAAAGCGTACACAGAAACTGTATGTTTACATATAAAACCTACCAAACCTTTTTTTGCTGCAACCATTCATTACGGATGGTTGACCGGAATTTAGCCGATCCCTTCTGAATACCACTCACAGTTGGTCGTAGATTATGCGTTTCTGCAGACGTTCCGGTGAATCTCCCTTAACGAGTACCGCCGTTGTTATAACCCATCAGTGCTCTAGAGTGCTAATTGGCAGTTTGACTGAACTGCGATACTTCGACTCAACCGAGTCCTTGCGGCGGATTTATCGATCGCACTAGCTACTGCGTCGCCTCTCAAGACCGTTGGGCAACCTCTACAATACAAGCAGAAGCAGCTGAGCGTTAAAATGTAATTATTCCGTTATACTTACATCGATCCCAGTTACACTGTCACTAACTCGTATGTACTGGCCCTACCCAAAAGTATGCCCGTGTGCGAAAACTTCAGATAATTGTGCTCAGTTTCTAATTTAAGTTGATCATTAATCTAGGGCTTGTTTGACCTTAAACAGAGTTTTAACGATACTGAAAAGTAGGTCAGTTCTGCCTTTTGCTACACAACTTACGGTCTATGATACGAAATGCACCTGGTGAATATGCCGTCTGTTTCAGGTTCTCTCGTGCTTAGTTCAGTTGGCCAGCGTTCGTCGTTCCCTTTTCACCAACCCGGAACGGACTACTTTCCTCTCTGGTTTAGTTAATGGGGCACGTAATATTCTGGCTACGCAAAGCTCCACGCTTGCTGACCAGAATATCTACCATGAATTCTGTCGTCTACTCTCACGTCTGAAGTGCAATTTCCAACTCACTGAATTAGCCGCCCTGGATTGTTATGTGGAGTTTATTCAACTTTTGACGGCGTTCACTATACATACTTTGAAGGTGAGTGTGTGATATTAAATATTACACTTCGACCTATCAGCTGCAGGTTTTTTATGGTTTCGCATTTTACAGTCGTTTGCATGTTGCCTTGTCAGGACGCGTCTCCACTGACAATTCAATTCGGATTGATGACCGTTATAAGTCTGAACCGCACTCCTCAGGTTTGGTGTACGGACTAGCTTTTTGTCTGTCGTGTGGTTGCTATGCTGAACGTCGAACATTCTAGTCTCAATTCACTTCCGTGGCTTCATACTTTCGTGTAACTCATCGAATGTGTTGTGAAGGCAAAAGTGTATTAAACAATGTTAAAAGTCGCATTCTCAACGCTAGTCCACATATTGGTGTTCTGCTTTTTTGATCACCCATCCTCCTATGTTTATACCTTGCTGCATGATGGCGTCCGGAATGGAAGTGAGAACACTGACAACTGAGGACCTGACCTTTTGATCGTTTAATGCAGCTGCGTCTAAACCCTTTATTTGGCAACCCGAAGTTTCAATAAACTTACACCCCACAGCTCAAGCATTCAACTACCTTTTATAGAAAGCAGCATAGTAATGCCAATGGTACTTTTCTCTTTCAAGTCTTCAATCACTACTGGCTTGTCTGATATTTGGTTTTCCACACAATTTCTTTAATCTCCGCTTCTGTTGTAATACGAGTCGAGCTTACTTCTTGTTCTGTACCTATTTGTTAGGTGACAGAGAAATCCTACTTCGCACAGCTATTTTATAAAAAATGGTTGTGAAACTTTTTAGCTTGTTTGTCAAGATTTTTTTTATCCTGTAGTGTAGCCCAAACCATTGAGCATGATGGTAAGACTATCTTTTCGAATTTTATGCCCTTGCAGGTAGCTTACCTGTTCTTTAGGTTCGGTAATGTAAATTCCAATTTACGTCTCGTTTTTCCCAGCCGGCTTTTCTACTCTATTCATACTCCTCAAATAACTAGTGTGTATCGTGCAAAAGCTTCTTGAACACCTTCAAAAAATGAATTCTAATTCAGCCTGCGGTATTTTAAGAGTATCTCCATACATTTTGTGTAGCGTTTGGAATATACAGATTTGTCCACTGCGTTTTGTTGCCGAAAAGAATGGGGTCCATTCTAAAAAAATGTATTTCCAGGAATGTCAGCAGTAGTTTTGTTCAGGTACTGCACACCGTGAACATTTTCTTTAGGATGATGAAATATTGGTTTTGCTAGCGATTTGTGCATCCCAAAATATTGTGGCAAATTGTGACCTCTCAACTTAGATACAACTCGATTTTTTCTGTAAATTCTTGTACTCGTTGTTGTAACTGGGTCTGCGGCTCACGAGCACATAACTAGATGACAGAATAGCAGTTACTTGTACGGCGGGTAACGGACCGACGGTCGACCGTAATGAACAACAGACTAGCACAGACGACTAATTCGTAACTACCCGGCCAACCCAACCACCCGAGACCAACGTATGAACTCAGACAAAAGACTGGCCTCTGGAAAGAGTTCTTTTATGCCACTCAGTCCGAAGACAATTCGGTCACAAACTAGCTCATATTTAAAAGGTTTGTGACCAATTGGAAAACAAGGTCAGAAAGTGGATCAGACGAAGATACAGACAGTACATTGGTGCCCCAATTAAAAGGCGAGTGTGTAGGTGGGGTGCCAGAAATTTGCACAAAGGCTGAGAACGCTTGTGAAGGGTGAAGTGGCATATGACCGTGCCGACTGTGAAGGTGTTTTCGGGGAGTTGGAGATTTCTCCGACACTCGCATTAAAACTTTCTTTCAGGTATCTAATGTACTTCTGAATGGAAAGCCAAGCTGTAATTGTGTAACCCCATTCATTCGCACGATTGTTGGAAAGTCCTCCAACTGACCGCCTTCACCGCACGCATCTTAAACAGAAGTGAACTACAACCTGTAACATTTTGACGTGCAGATGTGCGTTTCTTATGCCTGCTTATAGTATCACCTCCGTCTCCTCGTTTGTATGTATCTCCATCAATACTGTTATTTTCTCTGTGGAATTTGATAGCTGCGGTAAACTAGAGCCATACTTCCTTATTATTGATAATGTTAGCTATTTTGAATGGGATTGTGTTCTCACTCAAGTTATCGCTAAAAGTTTCTATCGATTGTGTGGTCATACCGCAGGAACTTCACTCCTTCGTTCGTGAACAAAATTCTGCATGGTCTCTCATCTTCCTTAGGTCTTTTTCATAACGATTAGAACAGCACTTTCTACTCCTGGTTATTTACGTTGTGATGTTTTCACCTGATTTACCAATTGACAGTGTACTAGAGAACGGTAAGTATTCGTTGTAATTTTCGCCGTCGTGATGTGCGACAGTCATGAAGTGTGAATTATCTGAAATCAGTAGATTCAGCTATGTGCGACTGCCTGTTCCGGAAAATCCTCAAAAGTAATGTTTTCTGTTCAACTCTCGCTGACTTCACAACTCAAATGTTGGTCGTTGTCCAAGGTTTCGAAAACACTGATTTATTCCTTTTATGCTTCCGAGACTCTTACCATAGTATTGGTTGCTTTATCCGCTTGATGTGTGGAAATCTCAAGGCGAAACTTGCCTTTTTCATTTTGTATTCTGCTCTACGTCAGTCTTTTCATAAGGAAACTAACCACAATAATAGTCTGCACTATCTACTCGCGTTATGGCAACGTCTGGTCGCCAGTGTTCCCTATGTACAGTCGCCGGACTCGGATCTGATGGAAGATGCTGCATCACAAATCTCTCGTGCTTATATCGAAGCCTGTGTAGCTTCTGTCACGGATTATGTGAACTGCCCAACACGGGTTCGTGTAACTAGCGCGAAACAGCGAACATCTCACCCGAGTCGCAATCTGTGGCCCTTCGCCTCTAGTGAAGATACTAAAGCGACTGCACCAGTAGACGGGTCCTCGGAAGATGACGATGTGGAATGTCCGTTGGACGATATGACCACTTTGTTGCAACAGTTGGAACAGGTTAGACAATGTTTCACATCACGCATTTTCATTTAGTCGTTTCATTCAACGGATGACCATTTTTGGAACTATGGGCACAGAGATTGTTTGTCCAGGTCTTTTGATTTTCCGGGATTTTCAGTACATAACTTCACGAAAGTCTGCTCAGTCTGTTTGTGGGTCATTAATACAAAACGTACCCCTGTGCGTGTGTGTGTATGTGGTTGTCCGCTGTCCAGAGCACTGGATTGAGCATTAATCCCGATTCATTGTTTTCGATTTGTTCACTTTTACTAATAGAACTGTAATAATGCTGCCTCGTCAAACGAAATGGATCTCGGATTCTGGTGGCCAGCTCTTAATGAGTTGTGTGTGGTGTAAACTTTTTCTTCTAGTGTCTATTCTGATTGATATTCGGTCCATCGTCATTGTTATTTTCAAACCGTTACTCCATGTATTTAACTCTTCGAGACCATTGTCTGTAGTGAGAGAGAAAGCCTGCTAACTTATCTAATGTGTTCACTGTTTTAAGCAGGTAAACAACTCTCGGTGTACCTGCGCACACTTTTCCGCTTCAGGCCGTACTCATAAGTTCTATGGTCGGGCTTTAATTAATGCCGACAGTATTCCGAGAGATGGGCGATTGCTTACTATAAACACAAAGTGTATACAATAAATGAGCAGATAAAGAAATGTCGACGATACTTCACAGTGTTTATTATGTGCATGGTTTTCAATCCGTTCTGACCTTCCTACTTCGCGATTGCTTCGTTATCTGATTAGATCGCTCTTTGAATGGTTTATTAGCATAACTCACGCACTTGTCACATACTCCATATGTCAGCCAAGCGTTGATCTTGTCGGGCGTCACTGACAGCTAGTTGGATGAAACCATGATATGGTATGGTGATCACACGTTCCTGAAATACACAAACCCTGACATTCATGTTGGGGAAGTCGTAGGTGTCACCTGCTATGTTGGGCGCTTGATCGTCCAAATTGCTGGTTAGAAATACCATCCGGCATGTCAGTGTGTCATTGTTAATGGGCTGTCTGTATCCGCGATATCGTTAGTTTTTTTTTACATTTTGTTCTCCGTTCGGTCTCATTTTTGCCTTATTTCCATGCAATTTTTTTAAGGATACTGCATTTCCTAAGAATGATGGCTTTTCCATCTCATTCGACCCTGTGGGACTTCTGTAGGAAGTTATCATTCTAGAGAGGCTGCCACCAAGATGCGATCGTGAACCACAGTTCTGTCTCTGGGCTAATTTGATCCCCCTAGAAAGATAGTCTCAATTCTGTTCTTTGAATTGCATAGCAACAGTTGATCTGATCATCTTGCGGACGGTTCAAGTTGTCTCACACGTTGTTGTCGCTGTGTCATCAGTTTTACACTTACAAATATCACTTGTCCCACTCCGTAGCATTTCAAACCATGGATCAGTGATGGATTGCTGCTATCATTCGGCTCCAATTCTGCTGAATTACTTATAGCCCTTGGGTGTGCAGTGTTTTTTATCTTATATTGTATTTACCCAATGCAGTCTGTGCTTTCTACTTGACAAATCGACAATCTTCGAACGAGGAGCATAGGAAGATTAACAGTGTTCCTAGTAATCAGCGCATTACTCCGTTTGAAACGATGCAGTACATATGTGAATATGCGTTTATTTGTTGTCACCATTGGCAAGGCCTCTCGGAAGCGGATTGTGAACTGTCGTACGAACTTCATGTCACTCGACAAGGGAGGTACACTCTTAAAGCGGCCTTGGCGATTTTTTTTCAAAACCACAA
The DNA here is from genome assembly GCA_008508345.1 of Paragonimus westermani. Taxonomy (NCBI): domain Eukaryota; kingdom Metazoa; phylum Platyhelminthes; class Trematoda; order Plagiorchiida; family Troglotrematidae; genus Paragonimus; species Paragonimus westermani. Next base: position 193,702 of record QNGE01000608.1, read on the forward strand.
GGTGCGTTTGCCTTATGTACCGTCGGTACACAGTCCGGGGTGCCGTTCTTATCGAGAGAAGCTTCTTTTGTCCTGTCTCGTCAATGGTCCCTTTAGGTTGAACTAGTTTACCCTTGTTGTCATTGTTTGGATGAAGGTGGTTCGAAACACAGTACCGGTTGATCAGACTCATCACGGTTTATGCAGTTGTGTTTACTCAGTGCGACGAACACTCGATCGTCATACTGGATAGGTGACCGTACTGTTCCAAAAGTACTGCTAGCTTGCTTATCGATAGACTCTTTCATCACTGCCTCCGGCGAAATGCACGCAACGATGACCATCGCGCGTCTGCTTTTTCAAACCCTATAACCTCTCAGACGTACTGCTCTTTCGATCACGTGACAGGCGTTTGATAATGCCCAGCGAAAATGTCACTTCCTTTTATCTGATTAACCCACCTCGTGTGTAGTCAGTTCACGGACTTCATGACCTTGGATATCGTTCTACTTCATGTCAAGGTGGTGGAATGATCAATCTCCAGATGATTCTTTCCGACAGTTGGAATGTATTCAGGATCCAGTCAAATTTATCCGGTGCTATGCTGTACATCTTGCATATGGACTCGCTTAGACTGCAGTAAAGCGATTAGTGTGTTGATTAGTTTTGAATCCGAAACGTCACTGTTGGATTCCGTCAGACGCTGATTGAGTCCCAACGAACAGTAACTATCTTTTTGTCAGATATACAGCTCAATGTGGTAATGAATCGATGTCCGTTACACTGTGGCTAGAACTTTTCGTTTCCTTAAAACGTTTCTCATTGTTCCTTGCATTTTCTAATATACTTTTCTGCTTCAGTATTTTTACGCAACTCCTGTGTACGTACTATGGGAACTGCATCTGAAAGTGACGATATCCACACTTATGATTGCATTGCCGTATCTCTGCCATACCACTTTGTGAGGCGTATCTGTGACCTCAGCCTAGTTCTGCTATGTGGAATTTGCAATTGTCTGTTGGTTCAAACTCAGCTGACTCAAAAGCTGTATAAACATTTGTCAATCAAATTAATTGGTCTTTGGGAAGCAGGTGAGTTAGCAATCGTAGATGACGTAAAACATTGTATCTTATCTGGACCCGTTCGTTTTAGGCTTTTACGACTTGCTTTTCTAAACGTATTTGAAACACAAAGTAAGAGGTTATCATTGTTTTTGTTAAACTACTTACGATTTATTACGATTTCGATATCTGCCTCTCTCTGTTCGCCAGTTTGCCGTTATCGGACGTTGTAAATACGCAAAAACTTGCGCCCTACTAATTCAGTTGTTCGATGAGGCCGCTGGTAGCTACGAAAAAGCCCTGACTATGGTGACACAGGGTTCCTCTGTGGATAGCAGTTTGCTCCAGGTCATTCGTGTGGATGAACACCGTCTGGCTTGGCTCGTATACATGGTCGGTATGTTACGCACCTTCAGTTACATACCGTCGAAACTGGTTAACATTCCTCGTTTTATTTCGGCGGTCATATCTTCTGCATATTTGCTCATGATCTGCCGCGCTGCCAATATGTGCATTTGTTTGATTCATTAGTCGGAACACTTCATGGCGTTACTTATTCTTTTATTTCTTTTAACCTCATAAGATTCTCTAGAAAGAGGAAACTTCAAATCAGAATTCCCAATCGAATGTTACAGGTTATACTGTAAGCTTTGATTGTCGCCGGTCGATTGCAACCGATCTCGGTTCCGTTAGATCATGTTGCGTAGGCGTCCCAGTTTTTGGATAAACTTTTACGTGCGTTCCTTCGGGAGGACATTCGCATTGTTCGTTTTTTCAGCAAACATTTTGAGACCGACGGTGTCGACCTTTTTTCTGGATCAAATCTATGGGTGTGTTGTATTATGCATACTTAAATTATGCGTAATAAGTCTCTAAAGCCGATAACGGAATCCGGGACCACAAACGGGATCGGGCTATCGTTAAAGGCTCGTTCGTCTGATGTACATAGTGTTCTTGTGCTCTTTCCCGTGTCTGTATGGAACTTGGGTGCTCGGCTCTTCAGTAATCCTATACTCAATTTCACAGACGCGAATGTTTATTTTCCCACCGATTCTTGTGCATTCATCTGCCAGGTAGCTTCAAACGCTAAGTTGATTTGTGAAACACACGGTCATTAACCCCAATTGCTCTCAGTTACTTCATAATATGACTGTTGAATCAGACGATAAGAAACTTGTGGCTGTTCCTTTCAGACTAGTGAAATTGTCGAGTCTGTTAATGACTTTACCGTTTTTCTGGAGTTCCCTCTTTTGTGTCTTCGTAACGTTTAGGTTCTCTAATTGGGAGTCGCGTCAACTACACAAATTCGGATGATGACTGTGATGGTGAACTCGTATGCCGTGTTCTCCAGTTGGTTCGTCTTACAACGAACCGTCTTAATATGACTTCAACTTCACAGCTTAGCAGAGATATCTCCACACCCTCAGTGATCAGTCAGTTGAACCATTCTCCAGGCGCCACTCGATTGGAAATGGCTACGTTGAGCTTCTTTGAGCAGTTTCGTCGCATGTATGTCGGTGAATCTGTAGGGCGCATGTCCAGGGTAAGTATTGATCGCTGAGTTTTCTCGTGCTCTAGTGATTGATATTCCGTTGGTGCCCTGAAGTAGCAACGCTATGAAACGTGGGGGTTTCTTATGTTTTAACTTTCACAGTGAATCTATAGGTTCAGCAAACCCCTCATGTTACTCTGTTGTCCGCTGCAACTGGTATATGTTATTATCTTGCGTACATCGCTTAAATTCATTTCTGGTCCGCTTGCTTTCTAGGTGTACCAGAGACTTTCTGAAGTCTTGGGTATATCTGATGACCTCACTGTCCTCGGCGTGTTTGCAAACAAAATTGTGACAAACATTAAGTATTGGAGCTCAAATGAACCGATTTTGAATAGGACGTTGAATCTTCTTTCGGAGCTTTCCAGAGGCTATACGGCCATTCGAAAACTGATTCGCTTGGATGATATACAGTTTGTACTGACAAATCATAACGTGAGTTTGCTGTCAGTTGTACTGTTGGTGGTTGTTGTTGTTGTTGTTGTTGTGGAAACCCGATGTTACAGGAATTTTCGTTTAGCAGCGTCTGATTTATTATACATTGATTTGCTGATGAAAATGAGGACAGATAAGAGGAGGATAGAGGTCGTGTGATTTACTTTTGAGTTCCATGTTTTGTCACTGTTAACCTCGTTTTTCTGTTTCAGCAAAGTGTTTCCGTCTTCCCATGAGAACCACAGCGCATTCTTAGCAGTCATTTATGCACAGTCTTGCCACACCTGATGGGAATAACCTATGCTAGTTCGGTCGTGCTGAAACGTTGATATTCACACAGAAATGTATCAAGAGTCATATGGAACATTAATTGACTTGGTTCCAGGTTTTCCGCTTCTACGAACGGCTTGTTGTTATGTATATAGTCAGGACGTGTGACTTTGAGTGTGGATGCTTACGGGGATAACGCGTGGTTTCTTTTTGACTTACAGCACTTGTCATGTGTGCTTTGTTTTTCGTCAATTTTTGAATTATCGCTGTACCAATGAAGTCTGCCAGTTGTTCTTGTTTATTTCAGCTCAACTCCATTTTCACATCGTTTTTTTATTCAAACGGTTCTGTTCTTCGACGTCTTGTGCACAGCCACCTGCTGATATAGACTTAAAACCGCCTCATCGTGTACCGTGTCTTATTCGTTTTTTATTTGAATATTTTCTTTGGCCAGGACGAACACTTTCCATTCCTTGCAACGAAGACTGGTACATCTAGCCTATCTCCAGCTCGTCAAGCTACGGAATTTCGTTTGAGGACGAGTTTCTACGCATCTCTTGCTCGCCTGTTGATGGCGGACCTGGGCGAAAACGAGGATCGGTTCTTGAAGTTCATGGCACCTTTAACGCGTTCTACCAATCGGCTGATCATTGCTGTTCTCTCTGGAGGTAACTGTTTGCTGGTTGTTACAGGTTTAGAATACCTCCCATCTGTCCACAACATTCAGAACTCATGACAAAACACTAGATTGTGTTACTGTGTGTTCACTTGTTAAAATCTGTCATTAGTGTACCTCTTTGCTCAGGTTGTTAGTAGTATCTTGTGTACTATCTTACACGAAAACGTTGCGGAACGAGTAGCAATAATCCGACATTCGCAACTAGTTAAAATAAGGTTGGATCAAAATGCCACAGTATTATTCAACAGATTATCAGACTGAATAAACAGACAACCTCAACACTTTCGATCGACGAGTCGTTTCCGGGAAATGGATTACAATTTGGTGCCGAAGAGACTAAAGCTGAATCATAATCATGCGATACGACATTCACACCTAACAGGTTTCTTTCGACCAACCAGGAGATTCGAAAACAACAGGAACGAGCCGAGCTCCTAAAGGTGATACACGCACCACTCAAGCGAAGTACAATAATGAATAAATAGCTGTTCGCACAAATTGACTCTGTGAAACAAAAACGTCCAAGTTAAGAACCAATTAACGATCAGAAACGGGAGAGTTAGAATATATAGGGGTAAACACTCGGGAGGTACAGATTGAACTTCAAAATTCGATGCATTTCACCCGTTTTGTTTTAGTCGTGGTTACTGCACCACTAATCTTATGTTGGATATTTCAGGCTCACCATATCTAAATATGTATATGTATAAATCTTCAAACGTCAATTCGATGTGCCTTCTATGTAACGCTCAGCAGTGTAGTGTTCTCACAAACACCAGTTAGACATTTCTTCGCCATAATATCTATTGTATGTGAAGCATGTAACTGTCTTCCAAATACATTATTTGGGGGTAGTTTGTACGCCGACTCAATGTTTTATGTTAACTCTACCTGCCATATGTTGGCATTTTCGTTCATTTGGACACTGGTTTGTTTTCAGTGTACATTTTTTCGGTCATCTTTTTGAGGTGCGAATGAAGTGCGCAAGCCGAAGTGCCACATCAGATATCGACTTAGGACATCGTTGTTTTCCCGAGAGATCGTCTCCTGATACTGTACCGCCATGTTGCACTTTTTCCGAATGCCCTCATTGGGTTTTTATATTAAAAACTGGGAGTTGCATCAGGGCATCGGATGTACAGTGTTGGCAGCCCCCCCTGACCTGGGAGTGCAACGTACATACGTTAATCATAGTCAGGAAGAAGGCTCAGCGTTTCCAACCCCTCAACATTTTTACGTGTAGTTTGCTGCATTAACGTAGATGAAATTTCTCTCTGTTACTAGGCCCTTCACATATGAGCCCGGAGGAAATTAAAAGTGCTATTGTTGGCCTAGCACGTGATTTACGTGGTCTGTCTTCCAGTTTGAATACCAAGTCGTCCTATCAAATGTTACTTGACTGGTTTTATCCAATGGGATTCAAACTATTTGGCCGGGCCCTGGAACTCTGGCCCCTCGATCCGACTGTTAACGTGTCCGTTCTAAAGTTATTGACAGAAATAGTACACAACCGTAACGGCCGACTTTTATCTGATCCAACAGTTCCTACTGGCTATCTTCTGTTCACTGAGTTAAGTCGTGTCCTGACTGCCTTTGGTAAGTCACTTTCTGTCCCATTTCATTCATATTTTATACTGAGTGATGCCTCAGACATTCTAATTTAAGAAGTGAATTGGCCTGTGACATAAGTCTCATAGGTGCCTTGATAGTATCACCATAATCCGATGACTGAAAATTGATGCCTAATCGTTCGTCGTCAAAAATTCAAGTGTATTAGTGGCGCGGCCCTCTAACTGTGCTCACTGCTAATGGTAGCATGCCAGACATGGTGAATAGTTTTTCTTTATGCTAGTTGTGTGCCCCTGGTCTTTTGATGGAGCATTTTAAATCAAAGCGAAAGGTCTAACCACAGACCCCTCGGTTTGCTACATTGTCGCCTATGCACATTCGCTTCTCTGCATCGATGGCTTCAGCGACCCTTATCAGGTGCCATTTAGTGTTCATTTAATCGATTTTCACACAATCCCGTCACATCTTTCGTTCCCCTACCTGGCTGTGTAATCATATCCGGAGTATCACACACAGTTAGGCAAATTACGAGCAACACAGTCAGCATCAGCCCGCCACATTAGGGGCTGTTTTTTTGTTGTAGAACGGTCTATCCTCCTGTACAGAGCTGTATCGGTCGATCAGGACATTATTGCTATGAGATGTCTTGTTACTTCGGAGGGGCAGCATTGTTGTTAACTGTTCATACATGTAGTTCCTGTTGGTAGTGTGATCCATAAAGACTAGCTCGCTCCTTCCAGTTGACCTGATAGCTTTCCTGCGCGAACTGATCACCTTCTGCCTCATAACAATGCCCTGGTTTTTGCCTGCTTCTGTTTAAACTTCTGTGGTGAATTCATAAATCAACAGTCCACTCTCTACATTTCAATCGATTGTTAACTTTTTGCCTTTGATGGTTAGCATGCATAGGGCAGTCGAACTGTGCAGAATCGAGTGTAGTGTTGGCTGGATGAACGAGCGGTACTCAGCTGGAGCACAAAATCAGTCCATACGGAAAATTGTGCAGTAATAACACCAAGTTCATCCATTCTGAGTGATTGGATATTCAGGTGGTACATAGGTAAAAGTGGAGTGAATCACTAGAAACCACCAAGCCCTCAGCAGTGTTCTGGAATTCGTGTTATTTTTTTTAAAAGCTCTCAGCTTCTATACCATAAGGTGCTTATATTTGTGTGCCATATTGGGTCACATTCGAGCTCATTGCTTGCAACCGGTTTAAGCCAGAGCATTCAATGTGAGTGCGACTCGATCCTGCAACTGTTTGATTAAAATAATGGACATGGTTACCATTAAGCTACGGTGGGCTCCGTTGAAGTTGTGTTGAATATTTTTCTCCCAATATCTTTTCTTTTGTCATCCTACAGGTTTACAACTAATCCCAAATACTCGGGACCTTCCAAAACAGTCAATGTATCAAGTGAAGTTGAAACCGATAGTTGCCGCATTAGATGCTCTCAAAGTTTGTCTTAGTGGCAGCTTCATTAATTTCGGCGTGTTCAGTCTTTTCCGGGAGGAATCTTTGGAGAAAGCTGTTGAAATGGGCGTCCAGCTCATGTTGTGTGTGGATGAGTCGGAATTACAAGTAAGTATGTCAGTCCTTTTCTCATCCGACCTGAACCTACTGCACCTGTGAAGCCTGAACGAGTGCACAGCTCTCGACCGAAATGTGCATCGGTTGTTTTTTTCATACTGGCTAGCGATCGCACACTAATGTGATCCAGACACTTGTTTGTCTTTTTCTTGATCTATTTTGTCGATCACTGCGGTTTACACAAAACTATAGGATCACGTGCTATCAGCGTACCACTCATCTTCTAGTGGGCTAGTGTACATAACTGATCATTGCTAACAGGCGAAAGCGGTTGAGCGTTCAGATTTGATAATTCGGTCGTGCCTAATGTGGGGTCAATGGCGCAGTGGTCAACACGGTTGCCTCATGATTGGAATCGCCGGAGTTCAAATCTCGGCCGTGGCAAGGATATGCACTACTGATGAACTCTAATGAAAGCGGAACTCGAGTCTAGTGCTTCTTGTCGAAAGAGGCTGGTTGGAAAGTCTATGTGAATGCAAAGGCTGCGATCAGTTGTGAGTGATGTTCAGATTGAAAGTCCATAACTCTGATGGACAAAAATGATAGGCCCTCTTGCAGCTAATTGTGCATCGTTTATATTCGACGTTTCATCCGTCAGTTCTCTTCAAACTAACCTTTTGACAGTTTACTCGACGTGTTGTAAGATAAGACATACCAAAGTGATACAGGATAACACAGGCATCCTTATTTTTCCTTACATTTTTTCCATCTTTCACAGGAATTCCCAAAAGTGGCACACTCGTTTTTTTCGCTACTTGAGTATTTGGTGAATGACCACATGCCGTTTGTTGCCTCGCTTGGGGGTGTACTCATTCACTTCCTGAATACCATAGCCAACAACATTCTGTCTACCGGTAAGTTTCTCTGATCCATTACTTGTTACTTAGTGTTTATTCTTCTTGTAATTCTTGACTTCGTGATTATCGTGATTCTGAACTACACTTTTGTGATTTTAACGGGCCCATCGAAATTGACTATCAGTTGTGGCGATTAGCCCGAAAGTTCGTAACACGCACCCCATTTTTGTATTCTGTTTACGCGATACATTGTTTGCCAACGTTCTATTTTACCAAACTCGTTCCAACCTGTTAATTTGAGAGATTTTTATACTTTCTTTGATTTTGTCAAGTTATCTCCCGTCCCATTTGCAAATGGTATGTCTGCTTACCTCCGTAGTGCAGGTGATTCCACCGCTCATGGTTACAGCTATGACAAATTGAAATAAAACACCGATTGCTAACTGACCGCTATGTTGACTTTGACGAGTGATCATAGCAAGAAGTGTTTCTTTCCATTTTCCCCCTTGATTTTTTTGTCTCGTAATGACCGCTGGTGTACAGAGGTACGCCGAGTCTCGATGCATAGAAAAACATTCTCACTGGAACGTGTACCAGAAGTTGTAAGCATTACATGGATTTACGTCATGATCTACTCTCTTTCGCTCCTGTCCGTACTTGTGTCCAGCTGTGTTTTTCACTGATCACACATTGTATGCTCACGGTCTGCGAGTCAGTGAAGTAATGTCAGAACTGATCTGCAATTTGCTGAACTAATTTTTTTGAAATGAACTTTGGTTGTCTTTACTTCAACACGTTAATTTCCTCTTTATTTCGCGCGTTGGCTCAGTCCAGTTATTTTCTACATGTGCGTTTCCTCTTGTTTGCCTCATAGTGTTAATCAACATCTTGATATTATCATTATTGCTTCACGGTACACACTCTAAAATTCATGTTCATTTTCACTCTTAGACTTGTCGGTTAGGGGCAGCAGTGAGATGCTTTGAGTCAACATTATTTAGGCTATAAACTAATGTCCTTGTTCACTTGCTCCGTGAGCAATGTTTGTGACCAATATACACCGTTGGACCAATAACGGGTAAGGTGTTTCGCAGCACTATCCCTATGGATCAGACGTGCATACTATATGTGAAGTGGATTGCTCTCGTGCATACTAACTGTGATCTTGCAGACATGCGTTCTAAGGGCGTTCACTCGGTCTGAATGCATAAGGCACTTGGGTTTCACTGTAGACTTCAGTGTAACCATAGTTAACCTGGTTTTTGACGAATATCCTTCATTCATCCACTCACTATTTTTCACTCAGCCTCGTTCACGACATTCATTCGCTCGTCCGGCTTGGTAGTCCTTTAATCTCTACGCTACGATACCCTCTAGAAAGAACTACTTACTCCTATTGAACCATATTACAGCTCAAACATCGGTCGAACTACTACAGCTTCGTATTATGCGAATGCTTGTTTCATTATTTTTGGATCATCCATAATAAACTCCCCACATACACTTCCGTCTTAATTCTAGGGGTGAAATCTAGTCTTATCCGTTAGTCTTCCCCACTTCAACCGGTCTCCAAATTTCCAACTCTCGTTGGTCGGCATACCGGCTACGGCGGAATGACGTTGTCGGTTTGACTAACTAGGGTCAAGGTTAGAATAATGGTCGGTATTGATAAACAATTGTCTCCCAAGCTCCAGTATCATCACAGGATTGCTCTAATTAATGGTTTTCTGTGTGATTACTGCGGCAGTGCATGTTCGTGAAGGTGTAGAAAACTTCCAAGGAGACAGTCCACTTTCACATGTCCGAATCTGTGTTGGTTAGGCACTTCAAACTACCACTCTTTCCATTTTCGTCCACAAGTGTAATCGGCTTCATAATATGGAGGCAATTTGTGTGCATATGGTGATGATATTTACTGTTGTCACTCTCTCTTCAGCCCATCAATCGGTTGACCGCCGTTCACTTCGTGGCCAGTTTGGTACACTAAATAAAACTGCTTGCTAGCCAAAGTTGGAAATGGGCAACGACTATTTCAGTTTTGTGAACTGCGATCATCAGTCTTAGGAACTACTTAGTTAACCATTAGTTTGCCTTCCAAATGCTGTTGCTCTCGTGACTCACCTAACCGGTGATTGTACTTCTTGGCGGTTTATGATAGAGGTTTCTGCGAGTTGCGTCTTGTCCACCCCTCATCTTTTATGTGTAAGACATTTTGTACAGGTATTAACTACAGAAGTGTTACTGTTTATGAAGATGTAGGATCTTTTACCTGATTTATATCGATTTTTAGATACAACGATTGCCGAAAACTGTTGTTTGTGTTTGGACTACATCCTCACACACGTGTTCAAGCTTGTACAACACGAACAGCATAGTAACCTACTATCAGATGGTCCACAGATTTCTGCCGATGAATCGCTGCGGTTGATCACCCTGGCGGACGATTCCTCGGTGAGCAACGGGAACACTGCTGCTTCCAAAAAGTACGGTGCTTCTAGATATGCTATCTGGTCTACACGAACTCCTGTCGCCGAGGCAAATCTGTTGGATCTGATCAAATTATCTTCAGATGGCTTAGGCGTACCAGCCAGCTTAAATTTACTCCGACGTATTCTTGTCATTCTTCTCAGTTCAGTCATACAAGAAGACTGCCGCATTCAATGGTCCATGACACGACCATTACTGCCATTAATCCTGTTGAACAATGAGGTTAGTCGTCAGTTCTGGTTTTTGCACTAACTCGTTGTTCATTATGCTTCCAATCTGATCATTTACCACATATCCATTCAAGATGTAGTATTAACGTTCATTCAACACAGCGGAAAGTAATGCACGCTCCTTTTGGCTACTCTATACTCACATCAAGTGGCTGTGTGCTCAACTCAGCTATTTTCACCTATTAGCAATAAACAAACGTTACTGCTAGCGTTGTTAATGCGAATGTCACAATCCACTCTCATTGTAACTCTTCCGCCGATTTTGTAGTACTACTTGGAGCTTCGGACTCGAGTAATCGCCAGTTTGCCGGTTGGCCGGCAGCAGGCTATGACTAAGTTGTTTGACAGGCTCATGGATGAAGTCGAGTTCAATTTAACGGGGAAAAATCGGGACAAGTGAGTTAAAACCACATGCTGGTGAATCCCGTAGGTTCTAGCATGTTCACTTATTCTTACAGCCGCATTTTTATGCGTTCTGGCGAGTTGTAGCTTATTTTGTACAGTCCTGGTTGTATTTTATAGTCGCACTAAGGCATCTCTCTTTTGTGTTACTTGTTAGGGTACCATATAGTAAACATGTTCGTTTGGCCCATTTTGCGGATTTTCCTATTACAAATTTGATGCGTGTTTACGTTCAAAGATTCGTGTGTTTATGGGATAAAATAATACCAATCTGTTAGAACAGTCTAACAGAATAATACCCTGTCTAATTCACCATCGAACTGCACGCAACATTGAATATGTTGTTTGTGAGTAGTGTAGCACGGTTCGTAGGCGCGGGAACTGAAGGACAGGTCTCCGCACCAGAAAGACGAGGGACCAGGGACGACTGTTGAAAAGGTGTGTATGCACTGTGCCACGTGTCACCAAGGTGAATGACGATGCCCTGCTGCCAAAGAGATGTGAATATATGTCAGACATGCAAGAGTATTTGCGTTCGTTCTGTTTTTACACACCTTATAGTGTATGCCGGAGAATAAACAACTTCCTAAGCCAAGCGTCTTTCGTGGGCACAACAAAAGCAGAGGGGACGTACAGCCCCCGTGTACTGTCATCGACTTTGGGAAATAGTGGGCATAGAGACAGCACGTCAACCTTGCGATGTACAGAGGGAGTTATGTTTTCCTGCCAGAACGAAAACGATTAATTTAAAACCTAATCGGAACAAGAGCGATCAAAGCAAAATTGTATAGTAAAGCACGACTTCCAAAACCATTTGTTGTAGTCGCTACAAATTTGTTTTTCTGATCAAATGCACGTATCCACATCTTTTTCCACAGATTATCATCAGCGCCTGAAAGATGTGGTTTTCATACACTCAAACTGCTTTTTTGTCGACGATAACTCAAGAGGTTTATCAATACTGATGAACATTTCGACCGAAGAAAACTGGCAAGATTTCCATTCCATTTCATTTAATAGCCATCACTTTGATGAGGGAGAACCAAATGTACTAGCCCCATGCGGGCTGCCAGTCCGACGTTTGAAGTTCACCACGTGAACATCCAAAGCTCACCGCTTAAGAATAGTATCAACGTTGTTTTGTTGCCTGTTATAATAGGGTCTGTTTGGAATAAAATCAAAACAAAACGTTTGGTTTCAACTGGGATTGTTTATAGAAATTTCACTACAGATTTTAACTATGTCGTACAGATTACTTATGGAATTCACCTGACACACTGAGTTTCCATCCCTACATCACACTACACTTACCCCCACGTTTTCTTTTCAGATTCACACAAAATGTATCCAGCTTCAAACTAGCTCTTGGTGAATTCGTCAAGTCGATGTATTCTAAGTCATCTGATGATATGGACAGCAGTTCAACCGCTGGTGCAGAAGCTATTCGGAATGGCGGTGCCGATCAGTGTGCCTCTGAATGTTTGTGTCTGAGCACAGCCATCATACAAACCGCAGGATTGGGTCTTGTGTTGTGATATAGCTTTTTTCCTTACGCTAGAATGCACGTTGTTGTTTTTTCCATATCTATATGGTTTTCCCCTCTATTAACTTGTACAGATATTGTTTCACCACGAAGGTGTTGGCATCTCAATTTTCTATGTCCTTCTTTTTGTCACTTGCTATTCATACACGCCACCGATTGTCTTACTGGTATCCAATCACGCTGTACATGTTTCTTTGAAGCGTTAAAGCGTCAAACTTGATTTTGAGTCGCTCAGTGTGTTGTTCATCAGCCCGAGTGTTCTATTAGCCCATTTACATTTTAATTACCCACCTGTCGAATTACTAGGTCGAACTATATGCCCATCAATACCGCTAGCTTGCTTGCACTTCGTTGTTCGGTCGGAGCTCAATTTTTCGCATTTGTGTCAACCACAGAGTGCATAGAGCAATGGTTTAGTATCGACGTCTACGGGTGTAACAGTTGGCAGATTTTAACCCCGATAATTCACTACCACGTGAAACATTTCATCGTTAGAGTTACCTCAAGTAATTTCCAAATTCTGTCCCCTGGCAATTGTGGGAACTTGCCGGTTAGAGTTTCTGATGGATGGGCACAAGCGTTCAAGTAAATGCATGTCAGGGCGCTAGAGTTGCCGTTTAAGTACAGTGCTGAGAATAATCATCAACTACACGTTTTTCAACAGTGTAGAAGCTGTGTGTTCTGGTTATCTTTCGCCTACTGTGCACCGTAGAAAAAGCTAACAACTGTTGTTATCACTACTCAGTCACGGGCACAAACGACGGTCATCCTGGTACATTTTGACGATAGTTAAACCGTTCACGTTCAGGTTCAACGCCGTTTGCAGTCTATACGTAGTATGGAACGTCAGGCAGCGTCTGCTTGGATGTGAATGACGTAAATCTGTGGCCACACGGCCGCTATTCTCCACATCCTGAATTTCAATATATTTACATACCAAGTCAATGCATCGAACTTACTGATGTGGTTTCCCGAGGACGCTGCGTTCGTTATCTGTCGTGCGCCAAGGTGATTTTGGCTCTAGATAAACGATGCAGCGCCGCTTAGATTCTTGGTCGTTGTGTGGGAACAATACTTGCCAACTCTGAAGGCACACTTATTCTCGACTCGTGCGGCCCCGGGTGTGTTAAGCGCCGTGCTTGGTTGAGCAATAAAAGCTGCTAACTATTAGCATGATACTCTGGTACACTTATGGTATCGTGCAAGTTTCTGGTAAGCTGTTCAAGGTTGTTTTACACAGACCTGTTTGTTACTGAGTGCGGATGGTTGGGGTTTTAACGATCACAAGTCTCGACAACGGTATGTTGTATACTGTGACCACTTGGAGTAAGTGTACGAGGCAGTTAAAACCCGTATTCATTCCGCGCCAAGCATCGGTTAGGTCTGCTTTGTGAGGAACTGGTAGAATTGCCACCGGTGATCTAAGGTGAACAGAGTGAAACTTTAGCGTACTCTTCGGTGCTGTTTGTGGCTCAGCAGGTGCGTGTTAACATCCGTCTGCGTAAGCTCTGGGTTGCCAGTAAGGTGACATTTTCGCGACGCTAGTAACTACGCTCGGTGATTCACACGCTCAGAATTCCTCGGTCTTTCTTTAACGCAATTCGGAAATCATGATGAGAAGACGGGCAAATCTGCAAACAAACTTTAATGGTTTATCCACCATGTAAACGGGCAGACTTCATTGAATACAAGTTTGAGGAGGTGGACGTGAGAACCCTTAGTGTGACTGTGCACCGTACATCAAAAGAGACGAATGGCCACGTGGGCTCTCGTTGACCTTAAAAATTCAGACGAGCGTTGGTGTGATTAGCCACCATTCCAAACGGCAACTATAACATTGTTATCTTAAGTAATGTAGCTCACAACATTAGAGGTGAAGTAGGTTTATTATACAGCAACAAATGTAGCTTTTATCGACGCCGGTGCACTAACCTTAATGATGGTGGTTCGCAGTAAATTTACATTCAATAGGTAACGTAAGTGGGTACGGTGGTGCTTATAATGGAAGTCGCAAGAAGTTTGGTATTTTGGGGCTGTCGAGAGCGATTTCATTACATCAGCCCCCTAGATGGGTGACTAGTGTGGAAGGACTTTTACCCATATGTTTGAATCCCGAACAACGGGTGCTTTTTTAAATTGAGTACCATACGCGCTTGGTCAGTCTCCGCATTCAGATAGGCGTTTCGGCCGGTCCACTTCAAAGGTGCTTTGCCGGCCAGCCGCGCACAACCTACCTAAACTGAAAACACCTCATAAAGACATGACGTTGCAAGCATCACAATCATTGATGCTCAAAGCAATGCAACGCCCACATTTTTTCCTACAGTGTAAGAGGTGTCAGCCTGCCATTTTGAATTCAACGTTCATCTTTTAGAAAACCTAGCATCCCCAGTCACATTCCAATGCTCATTTCCAGGCCTATCTCGAAAACCACTTACAATAAAAAACAGACATTTTCACTTTCACCAATAGCGATAGAAGACATACATCGCGAGATGTTAACATTTCGTTTACTCTCTTCAGTGACGTACGTAAAACATTAGAATATATTGGACATGGGGTTAGCAACACAATCAAAAACATTCAACCATTGGGTTTACATGAAACAAAGACTGTCGTCAGTTCCAAGGCAGACAAACTGCGTGAGTCAACAGTTTATGCACACACAAAGCCGGACGGTGAGTATTGATCAACATCGCCTCGGAGAAAGCAAGCAACTTGGGGTTCTTATTACGTAACAGAACTTGAAACGAGTTGGCCGGGTCAACAACGTGACCTGTTTCCATGATGTGCTTTGTGATGGATGAGGTCGGATTTCGTCTCA
>QNGE01000608.1:209689-240637 GCA_008508345.1 Paragonimus westermani
TGAGACGAAATCCGACCTCATCCATCACAAAGCACATCATGGAAACAGGTCACGTTGTTGACCCGGCCAACTCGTTTCAAGTTCTGTTACGTAATAAGAACCCCAAGTTGCTTGCTTTCTCCGAGGCGATGTTGATCAATACTCACCGTCCGGCTTTGTGTGTGCATAAACTGTTGACTCACGCAGTTTGTCTGCCTTGGAACTGACGACAGTCTTTGTTTCATGTAAACCCAATGGTTGAATGTTTTTGATTGTGTTGCTAACCCCATGTCCAATATATTCTAATGTTTTACGTACGTCACTGAAGAGAGTAAACGAAATGTTAACATCTCGCGATGTATGTCTTCTATCGCTGTTGGTGAACTGGATCAAGGGAACTCGGTGTTTTAAATTTTCACTTTCGTTTTATTGAAATCTGTTGATTTCCGTAGCTCGTGGGTAAACTCTTTGGCACGTACTTTATGGTCGCTTTTCATCATCATCAGTCAGAGATCACTTTTATGGGCGTGATTATATCTATCTGATTTTCATAACAAACCAAGCAAAACCGTTTACAATCTGTTCATGAATTTTGGGGATGTCTTAAAACTTTTATTAATGATAATAAGGTGGCTAGCTTCAACTTTTAGTAGTCAGTATACGCTCCCGTGGACATTGGTCCCAGTAATTCTATTTTGGGAATGTTTAAATCGTGTATTGTTCTGAAGAACTGACCAAAAGTCTGTTGAATCGCTTCCTTTTCCAGCTTCTGCTTGCCGATGGGTATTTCGTGTAATTGCCTGTGTATATATTTACATCCACATCTTTCATACAGTATTGCAACAACAGCCTTGCAAATTTAGCGATGTCACCTACAGTGGGTCTCTCAGCACACTTTGTTGCAAAACTTTGATTCAATCGTTGTAGACTAAAACAGCTAGAAAACTGACTCCGGAACTCTTCACACACCATGAGATGCTTCTGTTTGAGTTCTAGGTAAAACACGAGGAACAGTGTAGTATGCAGTTTGCGTGTTGCAGTCGGAGTCTATGACAGTAGGAGTGATGCAGGCACAATCACAAGGAGGTGGCTAATAGCTCAATACCTCTGGTTACGGTTTCGAAGTTTGCCAACCACCTGACTCTTACGGGTGCATTGGATGTGAACACTCAGGAAAATGTCATTTTTTCAGGGATGGCAGCAGAAATCATTATTTGTGGGCGTGCGTGCTTGCACGTGTGATTATCATGTTACTCGACCTTACGAACGTTTCCTTCTAGGATATTCCACGTCACTTTTGAGGTAATCAGCGGCTCGAGCCAAAGTACCTTTTAGTCAGGCTCATGGCTGTTATGATGATGATCGTATCTTGTTACTGGAGGCGTCGATCCACACTGGACGCCATTACACCCTAGTGTGCACTGTTGTCCACATAGTGGTTTCTGGACATCCTATTCAGTCGTGTGCTTGGTTAATTTCGCTCGAGCTGTTGGGAGAATCGTTTGTTTGCAACAGACGAGAATGGGCATTTGAATAACAACCCAATTTGACAAGTGTTGCATTTCGGTGGACTTTCTTCTTGCTTATCCCCTCTCCTTGGGTACTGATTATTGCCATTGGTGACAGAATAGGCAAAAATCACACACCTGTCTCTTTCAACTAACTTTAAAACATGCGGTCTGATATTTTCTTAACTAAGGCTTTCCGATTCCTTCCTGCTCGGATTTGGTGCATAGATTAAAGACGAACCACATTAGAAGGAACACTGTGGTGCACCCTACTCCTATCCAGTTTTTAAACTGAGGCCGGTGATGCTTTTTTGTGTGATCACTAAACGATCTAGCGATGACACGATCTGATAGGTTTTTCTAAATAGACACTGACCTACTGTTGATGGGTAATAAGAATGAATCATTTTTTCTTTGGTAGTTTGCTGAGCAGTCTTGAACTGACAACTGTTGTGTATGTATGAGGTTGAGCCAATAGGATTTGCAAAATATTAGTTTGGTCCCGGAATATCTAACCGGTTAGCCTCTAGGGTGAGAATCATTTCAAGAGCTCACGATGGCTTACTACTGATTTCCGAGATGTGATCAGAGCCAATATTAATGGCCTGAGAGAAGAGATTTTGCACTGTATGTGCCGAAAAATTTCTTTTTTCAATCAACCCAGCATTTTTGACAGAACCAGAATAGACACTGCTTAAACTTTAACGCGAGCGTCAGGTAAGTTCATACATATGATAACAGTGAGCATATGATTGTCACCGGATATCATTATGTAATGGCTGTAGTTCGACTGAAAATCTAGTGTTTCCTCATTCCCTTAATTCATTTCCGTGTGCTTTCCCAAAACACCTGTTGCCTAAGCATCTTCAACCTGTCAACTTTGAAGCTGCAGAAGTGCCAGATTCCATACTTTAATGCGAAAAAAACAGGATAACCGTACGTTTATTCCACATCGTTCCAGTCCTAACTCTGCCCAACTGGAAGGACTGTGCGTAATGTGGTCATCAAGATACTCGACTTACGTATGCATTTCGCGATTTCATATACCATAAATGTGGTAAGATAGGCCACTGATAATCCATCTGTCCTAGTTCAAAGACCTGCTTGGTCCATACTCCCTTCAGTAGTGCAAATTCTTACATTCGACTTTCGATTCGTGCTGTTACTCCAAATTTTATTAATTCTGTCGATCTGACGCGCCACATCACACAATCGTCCATTAATAACGGTGATCCTAAGAATTCCATTTTCATTGACACCGATTGTAGTGTTGAGTCTTTTATTTCACTTGTTTGCACAAATAGGCTTGAACATTTTGTCGTCTTAAAGTCAACTGATATTTCTGTTAAAGGCATTACTGGGCATGCCTCGCCTGGTCTTAGCAAATGCGAACTTCCACTCACAGATGCACAGGCAGGTACTCATACGTGTCCACCTCTTTGTAATTATTTCTGGTCCATCTATCGTTGACCACAAGTGCATGAGGATTTTGAAACATTCTTCCGCATTGTCCGTTGAATCTTCCGATACGAATAAAACCAGTCAGCCTTGATGTCTCAAGTCGATCAATTTTAATGAATCGTTGCATAATTTCCTTTGGTCTCCGTCAGTCTGTACGTATTACATTTTCTGCGTTATTTAAGAAAGATCACTGACTTCTGTGGAATCGCCCACATGAACTACTCCAACTGTAACGTGACGGTAGTACACGGAATGTGTACAGTGATTGCCACATTATTTTGAACTAGTGCCTGTTGCAGAGAAGTACGATAGATGGAGCGGAAGACATCTTTCATTGATCTGTAGATTCGAAGTACTTTTTGGCGCTTAGTCTCTTGACAGTGGTTCAAGCTTGCTGATTACATTAAACGCTCCATTTCGACTAAGTGTTTCTCCTGCACTTTTAAAGACTTGATAAACACATTTTGTATTAATCCTGAAAATGTTGCAGTTTATCAGGGCGACACTATTGTACATGGTTGTACCAAACACCTGTGTCGATAGGTTGCCCTCACTGCTTGGAATTTTTTCCCAAGCCATCCAAAGTGAGTTCCATAATCGATTTTATGTGAAGTTTAGCAACGCTCACGTGTGGGCTACTGTGGTGCATTTTTGGAACAATACTGTGCATGCGTTATACTTCACTCCCGCTGGCCAGGGCTGTATCTCAAAATTACACCATGTTCTGCCTTCACAATTACTGCATTTCAAAATACTTTTAGCCGAGAAGAAGTACACTGCATTGGTTACTGACACCAGCAGTCATTTTTTGCACAAAATGGTGGGAAGTTGACTGAGTGCGTTGGGTTTCCGGCATCTGTTGACTACACCCAGATATCCTCGTTTCAGTGGAGTGGCTGAGAACTTCGTGTGCAATTGGAGGAATGTAATGACATAGTTACATGTAACCACACTTGCTAAGCTCGATAAAAATGTTAATTTCTTGATGGAATACAGGAATGCAGCTCATACGATAACGAGATAAAGTCCAGCAAAGTTATTCCAACAGTTTTTTGAGAGCCAACATGCTTAGTGTGGAATCAGTTTAAGATGTTTTTCATTTTGGCAATGAACTCTAACCTCTCACTACAATACTTGTAAACTATCTCGGCTCTCGCGTGTGCCGAATACGTGATTCAGCTGGTATTTCTGTTTACCGCAGACATATCGATTAAATCGTGTATAATCCACCGCATATAGGATGTACTACAGAAATGCCTGATTCAGGTTTGAATTCAGTTACTAAGACGCATTTGCCATCAAGCTGGTGCAGACAAGAGCTTCCGAGCATCTGAAGAAGAAGCGACGTCATCACCACAAAAAACCAGACTTTCACTTAAACTGCGATGAGTGTAGTGACTGTAATTCGCATATGAACATTGAATTATTGTTATCTAACTGCACAGTTACGTTGCATATGATACGGATTACATTACGATTTCGTTAGCTTAATTGTGTTATTGCTACTGCGTAGAAACTAGCCCTGGTCAAACTGATTTCAATAACATGAAAAGCTATTCAGGGTCACTCTTTCGTGAAGATAATTACGTAGAAAAAAACTGTCATGCGCTCCACAGAGCATTTCAGAAATTGGCCGATTTATTTCTAGTGCACCACTTGCTAGCTCTCACTTATCGCTCACCTCTTCCGTGCAAAACACGTCTTCTCCCGTCCCCACTTGTTCTCGAAGCACAAACTTACGGGAAACCCAGTGGACGCAAGTGTTTGTAACACTGTTCGAAATAGGTTTATACGAGAGATCCGCGAACACACCAAACTTGTGCGAGAAAAGATCCTCTAAAAAGCTTGTACGAACAAAAACGTCTTATTCAAGAATATGCATCGACAGGGAAACAATGAGTCCTTAGCTCTTTCTCTGAGACCCCTTGACGAAGGGAACAAGTCGAATGGGTCTGAATTCATTGGGCCCACTGCCTAGAACCCTTGTATTAATTGCTGAATTCAGTAAAATCATATTAGTCACAACAAGCACAAGCAAAATATAACATACCTTGCCAGCACAATGAAGTTCACAAACATAATATTACTAGTCCACTCATTTTTCCACCTACTCGTGCAGGTTTTGAACAGGTTCACATTGATTTTGAAGTCATTTCATTTCAATTCATATTAATAACTGCGATAAATGGTAACACGCTGGTTTGTGGTGGTTCATTTTTACATGTTGGCGAAAACAGTGGTACCGGCGTTGCTGAAAGCGAGTTTAGAAATGTTCATGTCCAGCTAACCATAGCAACAGATCACGGTTTGTTCCTAGAACTGGCAAATATTCTGGCTTGTGATCACACATGACAAACAGCCTGTGGTTCTGGTCCACAAGTTAAGTGAAAATGTATATTTCTAAAACCACCTATGAGAAACACACTAGATGCAGCAGGGTCGATACAAACAATTTCAA
The DNA here is from genome assembly GCA_008508345.1 of Paragonimus westermani. NCBI lineage: Eukaryota > Metazoa > Platyhelminthes > Trematoda > Plagiorchiida > Troglotrematidae > Paragonimus > Paragonimus westermani. The sequence continues at coordinate 215,096 of QNGE01000608.1, forward strand.
GCGATACGTACTACTAATAATGCTACAGTATCACAAGCGGGAAAATCCAACAGCAAAAGAGGGGCAAGTGAAGCAAACAAAATTGGGCTTCGAAAAAAACGTTGGACGTATGCATTACCAAAAAAAATGATTGGACGTCTCTCAGGATTTCATCACACAATGTGATGTCACTAAAGCACCGCTTCCACGGTTATATCTGGAACTACAGTTGAGGTAATGTCTGAGCAGTGTCCAGAAAATGAAAAAAATTAAACAATAAGATTTGGCCATTATTTACTACAACTGGCACTGGGCAAGTATGAAAATGAATTTGTCAAGATGAAGGGAGATAGAGAACTTCAGAATCTGGTTAGCTAATGATCCGATAATTAGATAGCACTTTGTCCGCTGATGGGAAATGTCAGAAAATGTCTTATCTCACGAGTTGCTCAATCGGCACAAGACACAAAGTTGGAACCTATTCGTGAGACTCCGGTTTCCATTCGTTATCCGCTGGGTTTTGTTGACTTTCACAGCGAGCCGAAAGTAATAAACCTACATGAAACATTTGGTCCGAAGAATCCGGCGTACATGCAGACAACGTACATAGGCGATATTAGTATGTAGTTCCCGACATGATGGCGGGCGCAGGGTATTCAACGGAGACACAGTACAACTACGCTGCGTCTACTCAATCACAGTAGTTCATTCAAACTTCCTTACATTAAGACGCAGATGTCTGAGCTTTCCGATTCATATTGTATTTATCCGTTCAACTGCAGCTGCAATGACGTTCGCGTTGAGGGAGCCGATCGATCCCTGCGGCTTTGAGTGAAGAAGCAAGTGTCCAAATGTTTCGAGGATTTGACGCATGGCATGACTCGTAGCGACCCCACCAAACAACGCAAGCCGACCTCCTCGATTATCAGACACCTACTGCAGTCTGGTCTTGCGGTCGGTCCAACGAAGGCTTTCCACGTGTTGACGTACCATCATAACTCCGTAATCCTTGAGCCACTCGAGGCTTCGCTTGCTATGCTTAGTAAGCAAACCATCTGTGTGTGAAAGCTCTCGTCTTTGAACTTCCGTCTTCCATGTTTTCGACCATTGGCGGACTGCTGTATACATTGACTTGATATATGAACATAATTCGCCTAAATATTTTTGGTATTTACTGCTGTTATGTGCTGCATCTGACGAAAACATAAAAAATGAGTCCAAAGTCTTCAAAAGCTGGTCGTCTGACTTCGCTATTCAAAGTTATGACATTAGAAGTGTTTTAATCTGTCTTGAAGTGTGCTATTCGGTTCTCAACGAAAACTGGGAAATATTTTGCACTAAAAGTCAACTTCCAAACCGTTTCTACCTTTTGACGTTTTAACAGAAAACTACGATTTATTCACTTTGACTATTGTTAGCATAATAGTGAACCAATTTCACGCTACACTTTTAATGACAGAACTGAACGAACCACAACGGTTCGTGATATGAAATAACCCGTGAGGTCTGGAAATGGACTCACAAATGATGACCACTTTTCGAAAAAAGGCCAATGATATTAGGGAATATCCGAAACGTCCCAGGCATAGTTGATTTTGCGAAGCGCTGAAGTTGAAATTCAACCTCACAATCGAATGTTTCACTTGGATGCCAGTAACAGGCGTTGAGGGGAAACTGATATAGGCGCATGGCAGGGTTTCTTCAAAAACACCGTCACTATTTCTCATCAGTTTAAACGAAATGCGGATGGCTTTCAGATGCAGCGCGATTAGCAGGATGAAACACAAAAAAGGAGCACACTGCAATATTCTCCTCTCAAAGCATCTAAAACGAGTACTAATTCTCGGACAAAAGACAAAGAGAGTAACACTGGGGCAACTCAACAGGGACGAACAAAAAAATTATTGTCTGCTTATGCGTGTGGTTAGATGTGGTAAACACCAATTTGTAGCGTTCTGTACAGGATTTTGTACTTTATGATTTTCTCGTTCACTCTTCTCGCCTTTATCTAACTAACTTGTACAGTCCATGTTTAAATCGAGTTAATCGATTGATTTGATAATCAATAATTCAAAATCTACTTCCGAGGTCGTGGGCTGTGCGTCTTCTCTACGTTCTGTGTCGCTCGCGTACCGGTTTCGGGAAGGTTAAATACTAACGGAACCAGCCATCTGTTTTCGGCGGAAATATCTTAGGAGTAACATCGCGGTTCTTTTCCATCGAATATTTCATTCCGTGTAGTGGATTTCTTAACTAACACACCTTCACGAACTACTGTGAGTCATTTCATTTTGATTTTTATCACATTTTGGCTCCGCGCCCGTTCTCGAGTAATTTGACAGTGTTTAGGTCCACTACAAATTGATGTCTGTGAGTGGTAGTGGGGTGCTGAGTGGTATACTAAGAGGATTACAATGATTAGTTGGGTGGCGAAGAGAGTGAAATTTGTTGCAGACTGACTTGTTACGGCATCTGGCAATTGTGTAAGATCACTCTCCACATAGGCAATCCTTAACTGGTCAAAGCTAGGGGTATCACTCAAATTCCCGATCAATGGAGAAGTACCTGTTCCGAGATGATATCACTGTGCGTGAGCCGGAGTGAGGAGGTCGCTGTGATCGTTTCTATAGTAAAAACAGTGTATACTTTGCAACGGTTACTTCAATAGCATGCAAGGAAGAGCGTGACCACTTCAGATAATTAAAGACGATTCGAGGCTGATTAGCAAATGCCGCACACGGGAAATCTTCCAGTAAAAAGCGCGCCATAAGTCTTGAAGTGGCTGTTTGCGTAAGTGTTTGATTATTGTTGTGTGTTAATAGGATAATGTTGGCCACGTTCCCTGCTCTATTTGTTCCCTTCTTATTGATTCGTCTCTTCACGTTGGAATTCTTTATACCGATTACGAGCCTTTCTTACGATCTGACACTACCGCTCAAGTTACGCGCGTGACAAATCATTTCTCCTATGAATGCGGATCATGATGTATTATTAAATCTTGATACTGTTTACTTGTAAAACTTGCTTCCGCGTAGTTTCTTCTCCCTTACTTTCCTTTGTCACACTCTTGTTTATATGTACCCTGGTTTCATTTTTGCCTGACCCCTTCGCCATTACGTGACTGTTGCATTCGGTCATATTTACGTGAACCGTTAATCCCGAGACTTGTGTACTTGGTGGATTCAACATCGAGGTTTGTAGTTGTCTTCCACCATTTGGTTTTTCGTATTGTTTTTTAACATTAGCACCTTATTAATAAGAAACTCGCTAATACAATCGTCTTCCTTTTTGGATTCGAATTGGTTGCTCGACGGGCTCAGAATTTATAGACGCCCGTTACTTACAGACGCGACTATCGTGGATCCAGCGTATCGATAGACGTTGCGAGACGACTAAGCGTTACTCAAACAACCACTGGTCGTCCGGGATCAACAATAAGAATCCCGCAACTGGAAATAGATAGTCCGTTCGTCCTACTGAAATAATCCGATATGTTGCGCTACATTCGGTTCCCCTCTACCATATTATGAGGTCACTTAAATCCGCTCCGCGCAATGCGCTCAAATGCCTCTTTAAACGATTTCCTTATCACTTAATATAGTTGGTCTGGAATGATTTTGAAATAAGTCGGTCTTGGAAAGTGTGGGCAGAATATCCCATAATTCGGTGGAAACTTAGACAGACTCCCGCGCAGTGTTTCCTCGATTAGTGGAAACCAACCGGAAGTTGAAAATCCAGCAAACCGTTCTGTCCAGACGTACACTGGTCACAGATGTTTTTCTCACGCAGATGTTTATGGGATTAAGGAAGAGAATGCATTGTCAAGTGGTAAATGAGAAAGTGCGAAGTGGTCACACTTACTATGACGGATATTATGTATGTGACATCCCGACAACAACTTCAAGCGGTATTAGTTTTCCTGCGTCGGTTGGCGAAACGTACAACGCTCTGCATCAGTTTTTATAGTAGTTTGTGATAAGTGAGAAACCGGCAGTCACTTCTAAAATGACCATCAAGTGGTTATTGAAACTTCTCACGGAATTTGCCGCCAATTTGCTTTGTAAGGCCGATGTTCAAACTGAGGTCCACAATCTATAACACGCAAAAGATTTTTGGTGGTTAACAAGGGCAGTTCGGGGCAGGAGAAGCAACAAACGGGATGAATCGAGGTTCAACTTCGATTACGTGAGCTATGCGAGAGAAATAATCTCACGGTTTTGTGTGCGATAGTCGGCAATCCGTTAATATCGGTCACCACTAATCACGGTCTGGAGGATTACGACCTTTATAATCCTGGTAGTTGAAAGGATGAATAGAAAATTACAAATGGGTGCATATATATTTATGGAAAATATCCGCATGTGGGTAAAAAAACCGATTATTTTCCGCGTGCGTGTTCTTAGTGTAAATCATATCACTTCGGTGGATTTACTAACGAGCGTCAATTTTATACCGTCCAGCAATATGGGTAACTGCTGTGTAATGATGCGCACAAATAATGCTGATTGTACAAGGGTAACCCAACCACATAGACCAAACACATGTATGCATATGTGTATATCCTGACCCTTTCTGCTACCTTGGCGTGGTGGTCAGGCTTGCGTGCTGTTTAGATCCTGAGGGCTGTGCTGACTGTGACTTCGGTCCTTGCTGGTTCAACCTTGTCAGATTGGAGCAGCCAGACAAAAAGCAGATGCGTGAGTGTCTGTGGACTTCTATCAATTCTTTTCTCCGGCTTTGTTGGTGCATTGTATGATGAATGGTCTGCCTGGCTTTTCATAGTTTGGCGAGATATTTGCTTTCATCCGCATCTTCTTTAGGTTGCACTAAACTGCAATCCTATACTGCAACACTTCTTGTATTACACTTCAAAAAATCTTTCTTCCTAGTTTAGATCTCGTCATTGCAGCCTCTCTCTGTTTAGTTTCCGAGAGATAGGGGTTTCCCTTTCCTTATTAGCCAATCAAATGGCTAACCAGCATTGGCCGGCTGGACACAAAGGCCCCACTGGCACACCTCCCAGTCTTATTCCTTCGGGTTTACACTGGATATGTGGTGTGTTGGTGGAACTGCAAGTGGTGCGGCGCAAACCAACTGCGGTGATGGTTAAGCGCAGGCGTCCTTTGACTTTGGTCACTGTGACAGGCTAATCCGAATCGGATGCCGCCACCGATTATCACGTGGACTATTACTGGGCCAAGCAAAGATCTTTCCTGTGCTTCTGAATTTCATGAAGGCAATTCATCAGGCCAGCTGTCCGGGGTGACTGTTGCGGAAATTCACCCGGCAGTCGTGGAATCAATCCACACGATAGCTTTCCTTGAGTCGTTTCGAGATCTTTCTTTAAGACTGGTCCGATAATTAACGGGTTTAGTGGCAAACGTTCCGTCCACTTATGTTTTCAAGACTAGACACGTTATGATGCTATGAGCGGTCGATGGGAGTGCACCACTAGGCCATTCGGATAGAGGTGATATGCAGCCGTCTCGACGTGTTCACAACCAAGCATACATCTAAAATCACGGAGGAAGTCGTGCTGGAATTGCGCGCACCCATCCATAGTAACCGCATAAGGTACACCAAAATGAGCCACCCAGTTGGGGAAGAAAGTTTTGAAAACAGTCACACTTGTAGTATCTGATGTGAGAATAGTCATCGATTAACGAGTGAAGCGAACAACACAAGTGGGCAAAAAAGCCTTTTCATCAGACGGTGGCAGTTGACCAGCAATATCTAAACGAATATGTGAGGAACACGAAGTTGGCGTAGAGGGGTCGGCAGAGAGTGAGACAGCACGGCGTTTACTCCTGCTTTGCTGGCAATGCAGATGAGATATAGTCTGAATGCCTATCCTCCGGTTTGTGTTAGACCGAACGTAACAGTAAGAGGTGAGTTTGAGGGTGGCGTATGTTCTGGGGTGTGAGAGTGAATGTAGAAGTTCGAATGAGGGCCCACGACAGGTCAGTGGAACAAATAGTAAGGGATCAGATGTTGAGACGTCGCACGCAGTACTGAAACGAAAATGGTGGAGAATGTACTTGGGAAACCGGAAGTGATGAAAATGTACGTCAGGATGACAGCTGTTTGCCGTTCAGCTGTGCCTCGGCCGGTCTCTCCACGCTTATGTCAGACGACGTTAAAACCACATCAGTGTGTGTTGTGGAAGAAGCGTATTCGAAGGATTGGCGGATTCAGGATTGCAACGATAGTATGCAGTAAATTGTGCGATGAAAGCAAAGTGACGGATTTTATGAGGGGAGTGTTTGTTCTGCAGGGGATTGAGTGTGTACATAAGTGGTTTTTGGTAAGTCAGCAAACCGAAAGCCAGACCTTCTGATAGAAGTCGGAAAAACCGAATTTATAGGCAAATCGCGAGTAGTCCCCTGCTGAATGTATTAAAATAAGCTTGGGCAGAGGGGAGCTTCCAACAGGGGAACGAGAAGGGTCTCGGTTAATTGTCGACAAGCTGTTGCAGAGCTCCACCACCTGTCTGCCCGAGCGTTGGTTGAGAAAAACTGTCGGGTTTGGGGTTCGGTGTTAGAAAGCAACAAGTTAATGGCTTCAGTATGTGCTTGCCTGGTGGCCAAAACACACGCGACGCCTAAGAATTGAAGAAAACTTCCTTCTCTGAATCTTGCAGAGGATCGGTTAGTTGTGAATTGTGTGTAGAGAGTATTTTAAAATAACGGCAGTAGTGAACCATCCATATGAAACACTGAGGTTTTCTATTGGAACCAGGAGGAGGGAAGCCTCTCATTGCATAAACCTTCATGTCCACTGGTCTAGTACCGTTGGAATGGATGACTTGGCCCAAATACAACTAGAAAACAAGCCACAAGTAGAATGGTACACAAGACGTTTAAAAGCTTGAGCAGCGTTGGGCAAACCAAATGGTATTCGGAGAAACTCAAAAGAACCACAGTTTTGAGAGTATCCTCAGCAGCCTTGATAATTTGTTGACATGCGCGCTTGGAGTCAGTTTTAGAAAAGACGGTTTTGCCATCTAGAGTAAGGTGAACATCGTGGATATTAGAAACTGGATAACGTTCGGGAACTCTAACAGGTTGAGTTTACAAAATTCCCCGCAGGGAGGCCAATGACCTGACATTTTGAGAAACGTATGTAGCGGGCCTGAACAATAAGTTTCAAGTTGACCATCACTCACATTTGATCGCAGCCTTCGCATTCAGGTGAACTTTCCAGCCGGCCTCTTTCAAAAAGAAGCACTAGACTCCAGTTTCGCTCTCATTAGAGCTCATCAGTGGTGCATGTCCTTGCCACGGCCGAGATTTGAACTCCAGCGATTCCAATCATGAGGAGACCGTGTTAACCACTGCGCCATTGACCTCACATTAGGCACGACCGAATTATCAAATCTGAATGCTTAACCACTCTCGCTTGTGATCAATGATCAGGTTGCCCGATCGTGGCAGGGATATGCACAACTGACGAGCTGTAATGAGAGCAAAACTCGAGTTTAGTGCTTGTTTTCGAAAGAGGCCGGCTGGAAATTCTATCTGACTGCGGAGTCTCCGATCAAATGTGACTGATGGTCAACTTGAATATAGAACCGAATCCCCGACTGCTCATGAACAATAATTGTTTCACGGCTGAAAAATACCATGTTGCAGCGTGTAATCAAATTCAGATTTGGAAACTTTAAGCTATACGGTCAGCAATCGGCGCGGTTTGGTGGTAGTTAGACCGCCCTTGAGTGAAGATTTGATGAACTACCTTGCTTGTAACTCTGAGCTGGTTTAATGGGAAAGTTATGATTCTTGAGAAACATGGAAGCAATGCACAAAATCAGTGTGAAGCCTAGGGTATGAATAAACGCAGACCAACAGAAGTAATTTGGGCTTTTGTGCCGTGCACCCTTGACAACGGTGCAACATTCAGAAGATTCCTCGGCTGCGCCTGGACAATGAGTCCAAAAACATACAGGGAATCAGTACCGTTAATCGCAACTTGAACAATTACAGTTATGAATATCTAAGTTGTCATCAAGAGCCCGGATCAGGTGTAAGTAAATGTATGACGTACGTTGTCATTTGACTTTCATTAGCGGTTTTGAGTGCGGGCAAATTCGACGAGGAAACGTTTTCCACTGGTCGCGAAATGATACTCACCCCGACTACCGTATAAATGAGAAACCTGATATCCGCAGACCTACATTGAGCGAAGAATAGATGACATATTGGAATAAAGCTAGCGACAGTAATCGTTTTTACTGATTAGCCGACGAGTTCCCGAAGGGTCGGTTCGAAATAGCAGAAATGATTGTGTTTATTTACGAGATGAAAATGTCTAGGTGTTACCAAAAATCGATGCATTCTTGCCGATTATACTACGAGGTTGACTACTAAGTGGACGCCGGATGGATGATGGCCGACAGCTTCGAGGAGTTTGGTGCATCGCTTGTTGTATCTGTCATTACCGAACCGCCTTCATGCAACGTCTATAACAAACGGCCAACAAATCGTCAACAGAGATTTTTCGAAGTTCCTAGGGTAGTGTTTCCAAGCGGTAAATTGCGTAAGGCAGTCGACCAAATACCTCAATTATAACGGTCAGCATACACAATTAAACTCTGCTGTAAATCACAAATCGACTGATCAGCGTTGACTTACCATTGCAGAACGAATATAGAAATTCATCTCAAAGATCGCGTTCGTAATGGAGACAAAACCCTAAAATTCCACCTCTGGTTAGGCGCGCCAAACAAAAGCAAATATTTTACAGAATGACCTACATACGAGTAAAACACCATGCACGCGTGAGTTAGTACGGTTAAGTTGCAAGCATGAGGGTGTGAAATAGATGGGGGCCGAAGGGTAAATTTTGGGATCAGCAGCATCTGGGAAAAGATTACCAACGGATCCGGCCACTCCGCAATAGAGAATCCTCTCTATGAGGACAGCTAATTGCCTTGTAAATCTGTCATTGTTGTTGGGTGACCAAGTCAATGGGCATTGATTCAGAAGATAGTTGTTTTTTCAGCATTTTCATCCTGGCTTCATCTAGTTCCTAAACGGGGCGGTGGAATTTACTGTTATATTAGTCTGCTACTAGAAGAGGGCAGTTGTTTCAGTCAGAGCTTTCGAAAAGCAGAATGGTTTCATTTTCGGAGTTCAAACATCTGTTTCGTATATCGAAAAAGCTGTGACGTTCGGCAACTCTCTGTCTATTTTTGGGAGGCAGTTGATCCTGATGTTCCAAATCTGCCTGCCAAGGCTTCTTTCATTGTCGGAGTGGCTGATGGAAGTAACTTCACGGATGGGACAGCAGACTTCCTCCGAAAATATAGTCAAGGTGAACCAAACAACACAGGATTATGTCGCATGTTGGGATTTGACCTTGTGGGTCATTAATATAGCTTCTAATTTTTCAAAACTTTTTCTGGGATTAGAAACGCGAAATCCTGACACAGTCCATAGCGAACTCACCGTCAACTTCAACGCAGAATTGGGAGAGTTCGAAAACAGTCAAATGTCCAGATGTGAGTTGAGAAGACGATCATTTCGGACACACCAGTGTGTGATGGAGAAAATGAATGACCTGCAACAAACCTAGATACAAAATGACGAGTGGAGTTGAGAAATAGACTCACCAAAGATAAACAATGTTCATGAAACGTCCAATGAATTTGGAGGTCATTTGAGACGTCCCGGACGAAGCTGATGGTGCGGAAAGCTGGACCTAAGATTTTTCCAAATAATCAAGTTTCCGTTAGACGCCGGTCACAGGCATTGAAAGAGACTGATGCGTGCGCACATGAGGGTTTTTCAAAAGCTTGCGTTGGATTGCGGGAGTTTTGATAAATTCAAACTGAACACCACCCACACGAGATCACAGTCGTTGCGTCCGGATGAACGTTTCGATCAGCCCACATCTTAAGGAAGCTTCTTCGGGAAGTGGGCAAAACGAAACGCCTGCTCATAAGCGCTGTCTATTTTTTTATCAAGCCAAGCAAAAAGTTACAGGACAGTCTAATGCAGCGGTTCAGCCAGATTAGTAGAATGACGTAGTAGAATGAAGTGGAACTTCCATACACTGAGAAGGAACACTCAAGCCACTCAAAGATTCACTTTACAACTTCCACCTGAGCGCGCTATGTCCAGCTTTTTTTCAGACGTGGCAAACTCAGCCAATGTATGAATTAACCGCTAGAAATGCTCCTCTTGGATCCAAGCAAATGCCACTACTTCTAAATGTGCTCTGCTTTCAGTCGGTTGAATTCATCACTTCGCAAGTTGCAAGTGTCAAATCTGCCTTAACCGAGAACCAATTTCAACAATTATACCAACAAGCACACCTACAAAAGCTGTGTTTTAAGAACTGAGATTATGAACGACTCGCGACCCGTGATTCACAACACTACTCAAAATCTGCTGGATATTAGAGCAACCATCGAAGTAACCGTAAGTCAAATGATCTTGAGATGTCCTGACTGACGTCGACTTTGTGATTTCAAATATTATGAACGTGGTAAAGATGAACATACCAAGAGTGCTTACAGAGGTACAAAGATTCTGTCAATTCACACATTTTTGCGAGTTCAGCAACTGCCACGTATTGCTCTCTTTGCAAACTTGACTGAATCCAATCTTTTCAAGTCACATAACGCAATCGTTTATTATTATCCATATTTCTGAACATTTCATTACTGGTGGCACCGGCGGTGTTGAGTCGGTCGTCTCGGCTGATTCGTTATTGGGGTTCGAAAGGACTGTTGCCCTGAATTTCACAGCCAATTTCGCAACAGTTCTCATTGAACGGGTAACATCTATTCCTGACAATAAGAAAACCTTACCACAGGTTCAAGATTCACTACTTATAAATGCCTGGATTCCGTTGTTGATTCTGGACTATTTAATGTTTGCCTCAAACGGATAACGAATTTACGGGATTACTCCGGTGTCAGAGTTTGCCAGTCGATTTTCCGAGGCGAGGAGAGCTCAGTAATATGCAAAATGGACCATTCAATTGTGACACGCCAGGTGCACATACTTTTGAGATTCCATTTTGTCTCCCAAGCTCTGCTAGTTGCACCTCGGTCAAATTGCATGCGAATGACGTGCTATCTAATGCTGGGTCTTCCACATCAGTTGTCTTCATGGAAAACCCAGTCCGATGTGAGGTATGAAAGCCACGAACTTATTATGAAGTTGTTGAAATCGCTGGCATGCGATCTTCCAGGGAAAAAATGTTTGCTACGGTGTTGTGTGACTGTAAATGTGAGACACTTCGTCTACCGGTTTTTCATCAAAAACTGTTCAAAAATTAGACCGGGAGTGGAATTTTCTCCTAACAGTTCACCAGATTTTTGAATACAGAGTGCTGTTCAAGTAAGCTATCGAAATGCGATCGTTTGTCTTGTGTCCTGAAGTTCCCCTGTCATTTTTCAAGTTTCAGTGAGCAGAATCGCTGATGTTTTCAAAGACGCTGCTGTTTACAAGGATGATATTCTTGTAGACGGTCTGGCCGGCTGTGCGAATCATGGTGGGCGGAGTGCTTTGCAATGTTGTCAATTCAGATATGCGTCCTGATGCCGATAAAACATTTCATTTTGGATACTTGGTTGCTGTCCACGGGCTTTCACCGTATCCCGAAGGATATTTATTGAATTTCGTCACACCCTCGAGGTTCCTCTACGAGTTGCACTCATATAGAGGTTGTCTCCATGGTGACCATGTTTTATTTTCGTTCGAAAAATTGAACCTGCTGCGGTGATTATTTCTTCAGACGACATTTTTCGGACCAGCGTTTACGTGACTTTATTGTTCGGGTTGCTAAACTTTCTTGCTGTGATCTTTGTTCTGCACTCATTTCCCTCTGGGTTTCGGTATATCGTTATCACAAATGCGTCTGCCAAAGACGTGTTATGTATTAAAACGAAATAATTATATAGTATTATGTGTTTAACGATCCAATAACCAAAAAGGGCATGGTTATTCCCTGAAAAAATTGAGACTTGCTGTATATCACACTGCGCAACGCCTTCAAAAGTGTACATTCTCTTCGCAACTTCTAGCTGTAACCAATCACGAGGTTCTATGGTTTGTGTACCATGCCAATAGGTGCAGTACTCGTCTTCTGTGGTTTCACTATGAAGCAGTGATATTTCAACACAATCTTGCGACATACAGCTTCGTTACTGCAGATATAGGCGGCATGCAGACTATATTTTCTGACATATTCGGGGTGTAAGGGTTAAAAATCGGATTGCCCACTATTCCCATAGACAGCAGTTGATAGAGAGAAGCAGATTTCTGGTACATGGAGGCATTTTTGTTTCGCTGTTTCGGAAAGGCATCAAAGGTAACAAACAGCTGCGAAACACTGCACTATGGAGGTTTATGACTGCCTAAAAGAGCATTCCTGATGGTATTTTGTATATCACTGACATGATAATGGTGTGTCCCACCCGCCTGTGGATGACGCTATGTGGTTTGCATTCTGATAGTTCTAGTGTAGACAAACTGATGTTTGTGTTAGGCGTGACGTAGCAGTTGGATTGACGTTGACAGGTCTTGGAGAGCACGTGACCGTGTCATTCGTGTACACGAGCATCATTGCATTTTGATCTAAGCTGGCCCCGTGGCTGAAGTTTCGTGAAGTGTGGAGTCGTGTACATCGCTGAGAAATACGATATATTGATCATGACTGGCTGCTATTCTGTACGGCCGGAGCCGAACTTCACAACTCCACCGCGTTCTCATTTTACAACAAAATGCACGCCGTAACTTTTAACGCTAAGTTATGGCAGAAGCACTTGGCTTACCAAAGTCTGTTGAACAGTAATCAGCTAGATTAGGTTTCTGGCAACTGCCAATCATACCCGAACAGTTCCATTCGCATGAAACAGCTGGATAACCATTAGATGCCCCAGAAACACCATAACATATCACCGTGCAATAATCTCCTCCGAGTTCCACGGAGGTGTTGGTTATTTTTACGGCGGTGCACGGCTCCTGTGACAATGGCAGAAACTTCAGGTGACCTATTCAAGACTCAACAATCTCATTCCGAGACCTAATGTACTTGTTCTTATCGAAGTACAGCAAGTTGGTCTCCAAGTAGAATAAGCTATCTTGGCACGTGATTTATCCAAATGCCCTACCACAAACACACATTAAATTGTACACTCTTCAACTGACGGTTTGGATAGGCGTTGTAACACCGAAACTCTTGGTTTTAAACCCGGTTAAGATTTGACTTCATTTACAGGCGGTGCAACAGCAGGGAACTTAAAGCGTTTAAGGGGGTAATACTTTCCACGCGGCAAACGTCGATACTTTCCATTAAACTGCGTCCAGTTGAGTGGTCAAAGCTTATAGCGGGGCGTTCTGCTATACATACAGCTATGCCGTGCATACTTTTGAATACATCAAGTTCGTTGGGTCACTTGTCACCATTGCTGTCGCACAAGAACTGGATGTGGGCTTGAGTTGATTGCGGCGAATTGTAACCACAGTTACTCGTGCATGTTACAATCCATTACAGTCTTCTTATGCACTTACACAGACATCTCAAGTCTGTCAGATGTTGATACCGGCGATAGAAGATCTGTTAAATAGTAAGTTGGACGATACTGAAGAAGAAATACCCGACGAGTTAAAATACCCCTTCCTTCTTCAGGATCACATAAAAAGAACCCAGGTCTGGCGTGCTTCCCACCTTTCTAACAAGAAGTTCAGTCCTCAAATGAGTATGCATGTATAACGACGCATCGTCATAAAAAGTCGCTTATTCGCGGGCTATTTTATGGGGGCTACAGAGACGCGATATTCATTCCAAGTGATATGTGGTGTTTCTTCTTTAACCAAGGCAGAAATTTACCATTCCGTTCAGAAATGTCGTCTCTTCGCCTGAGGAACAAGAGAAGGCACTAGACACGTTGTCATGACCCTCGAAAACTTCGATGGCGTACATCTTACTCCACTATCCTCAACTTAATGGCGATGCCTATTTCAAACGATGAACAGATGAATGATCGGGGGCCGATTAGGAGAAAGCAGGTAGATGCACGAGCAAAAAAGAGCATTTAGCGGGAAGCACGCCTACACCATCCAAGTTACATATGCCGTTGAGACATCCCGTGCAGTAATTTGTATGAAAAAAATACGTTTGAAGCCATGGATGAACAAATTTCTAACGGGTTCAAAAGTGCAGGCTCGTCCAGTGGCACAATCAGGAGAGTTGAATCGACTTGTGTTTACTTAATTGAAAGAAAGGCATTACTAATTACAGCGTTATTGGAGAAAATATTCACATGCAAATGTAGAAAAACACGAGTTACTTTATCTGCCGCCTGCAATCCGACGTTCAATCGGGTTGTGGGACCATGAAACACCGTGGACCACCACCACTCAAACAAACTTGTGGGTTTATGGGTTGTTAGGAAAAACTCAAAATTGGTCAACAACACCATGTTCCAATTTATCGTCACAGAGACCTGCCGAAGAGTACACCCTAGACATCATCGTACACAAGCGTCCCGAACTTTGCAGAGCAGCACGTTGCACAACTGTCTGTTGAACAACCACTCCGAGTCAAGTCGGTAGTTGAAATTTTCGTCGCAAAAGACAGGCCGAAACGGCTTTATAGCCTGCGTATTTTACAGTGCTCACCGGGGTAACAAGCTACATGAAGTTGGAATTACTTCCAATTAGTTGCCTATCACGGCCTAAGGTTATCTGGTGCAAAGAATTTGACTGGAAAATTACAGTTTTGATTGGTATTGCAGCACAACGCCTTAGCATGAGCGAAGTGAAACGTCAGGGGACAGAAAAACACGTCCAGTGGAATGCATATCGACAGTAATCAGACGATGCGTAAACCTCAGGCACGCAGAATGCACGAAGTGCACAAAAAAGCAGTATATATAATAAAGGATGAAAAAGAAAAGAACTTTTGTTAAAGGCTGGTTACTAAAGAAATACCAGTACTTGTGGATTTCAGTCAATACACACGGTATTTTATTCAAGCACAAAATTCATTCACCACTTTCGGGAAAGCTGTCGTAAAAATCACTAACATGTATTTGTTTTACAAAGACACGAAGCGGATGATTTTGGTTAGACGTTCACATTTTCTTCTGCTATCAGCTTACCGACTGATTAAGTTTTCTGATGTTCATTTGTTAAACCCAGAAGCTATCAGCTTACAACAAATGCGTTAATACTGGAGTACCAGAGTAAAATGGTTTCACCGGACGGTACGGGACGGAACGTGAAGTGAGATTTATGAACTCCATCAACAAAACCTCAGGGCCATTCGGGTGTAAGTCGATGCCCATGAAACGGCACAGGTGCGGCTTATCTAAGTGTGCTTACCAGCATACATCAAGCTGAAATGAGTAATCTGCCGATACACACTAAGATGTCCCCTAAGGTTAATCCACGGTAGCATCAGATAGTAGCAACAATCCGTTTGTCTGGACTCTCGCAGCAAAACCCGGGGCAATTCCATCGTAAAGCCAGTCGAAGAGACTGTTTGTCTTCATTGCCTGGCCATCTGCAACCTTTCGATGAAAGACGTCATACTACCCTGCCAATTTTTTCTTACAAACAACTCAAAGGGACAATTATACACATCATGCGTATCGAAGGTGTACCGAATTATACACATATTGTAGTGAGGATAGACGGTCGCACCATACTACTCACACCACTATTCAGTAGCCGCATGGATCGAAATAATCGCGGGATAAGTACGGGAGACATATGGGAAGAATCGTTGGAAGGCAGAATGACATTTATTGACTTTCGCCACATGACGGAACTGAGACATGGTGTCCAAAGCGACTGGAGCATCCTCAGAAGAATGCGGTGTGCAAATGAGTGTTTTTGTACTTAGTCCCGTTGAGAGGCTTAAGTAGTGTACTGTTTTCTCTAATAAAACAACCTTTGTGTCGCCCGCCTTCTGGATTTACAACAATAGTACCATCCAGAAATCTGGCAGCAGTAGAAGTGTTGGAAAGAAAAAAATTCGAAGGACAAGATAACAAAAGTTGGACCAACTCTTCGCCAATCCCATCCAAACTGACTGTACGGTGCATTCTTTAATACGAACCTGCATTTGTTCTTATTGCTATGATTGTCTGATCAGGTGGAGGATGCAGGCGAAATCGGGTTGAATTTGACTAAAGCGGAAGTGAATAGCAGGTGCGCTCTGTTTCAAGCAGAAAATAGGTCATGCAATTAAAATCACTGGTGTCTAATCTCTGAGAGTGATCCATGCAATAATATACATGATGGCCCCAACATCATTATAAAAATCGAAACGTGGTGGTGAACCGCGACATCATTAACCTGGAGCTCATGGGTTGGTAATCTGAGATCCATAGGTGGGGCACTCACAGGTAACCATTCAAAAACATACTGATAGTTGGCAGCACAATCTGAAGTTGCCGGGTACGTTGGTCATCTTATATCACAAACAACCGCCTGTAATACGGCTACGAAAGTGTTACACATGATGTAACATAGACGAAAACGAATCTTATAATTGGAATGATGATTGGTCTGATGAGTTTGTCACCGGCCGTCGGTCAAGTCGGCCTCCGACTGCACTTGGCAAGTGGCCTTCAGGGCCAGAGTGATTTGCACTGTCATGGTCGATCTCCACTAACACTAGTGAGTGACGCATAGTAACACTTGTACAGACAGCGCAAGTTATGAGAGCGCGTGTAAAGATATGTCATCTAGTCACATGTCATGCTCGTAAATTCCGTGTTGTACAGAGGTGAGAAAAGACGAAAGATCATGTGATGACCACTGTCACGGATAAAGATACATTCCATATTCTTACACATTATATAGGTAAAAATAACGGCTATCCTCTAACCAACGATTTATAGCCTTGATATGAGGCCAGAATAAATGTGCGTGGGACAAGGAGATATATCAATGCTGATTAGCCACTGAGATGAAAACTTGATTCACACACTTAGTGTTATAATGTTAGCGAGTGAACAGTGGACTTTGAAACTTTTCTCAGTCTACCCGAACGCCTTATTAGGGAAGTTGTTGGAATCGTTGTACGGAGGCACTTAAATCATTCCAAGCATTTTCTCCCAAGTAATCTCCGCTGTTCTACTCAATACAGCCTTCTCATCGTCAGGCTGTGCACACCCAACCGGTTATTAACCATGAGCACCCTGAAGGGGGTAAAAGGCAGCGGCTACATTTCCGACGCTGTCTTCTTCGACTTTGTCAAAGCATTTGGCCATGTCCTACACGGTCATCTTGTACATAAACTGAAAGCTCATGACATCCAGCGAGATGTTCCTTGCCGTGTTACATCCCTCTTAGATAACGGGATCTTTAGAGCGAAAACTAGCTCGAGCCTTTCTTCTCCCCCCTAACTTCTTTGGAGTTCCTCGAGGATCTCTACTTGGTCCGCTGATGTTTCTGACGTGAATCAATGGCCTATTCGATTTTACTTCTGACAGTACACTTGTAACACGCACTCAAAACTAGTTAGCTTGCACGGATCGAATTCGAATTGACTGATGCGCCAAGACTGTGCACGAGAACCCTGAACTGATGGACAGTCTGACAAGCAAGAAGGATAGCTGTATTTGAACTGCCGCTATATGTTGCGTGATACATCTTCGGAAAGAATCCGTTTCTGCTCTTCTAGTTGCATGTTGCACCGTCCTTTTTTGATGACTTAAAAATGTGAAATGCTTGCGATCCCAATACATCACAAGTTGCCCTTGATTTTATTAATTGCTGGCCAAATGGCCGAAGTTTCCCGCTGAAGGACGGCGAGTGTGCATACACGTCACTCGGAGGAGACACTGGGAATCTATTTCTGCGATGGATACTAGAAAGGTCGACCTGAAGGAAGAACTAGGGATTTGGCTGTAGCCTAGTTTATCATCCTATTGTCACCACCAGATGGCCGCTAAAAAGGGGTTTTGAACTCCTGGTATGATGAGGACAGCCTATTCCCGCATGGAATTAGGTGACTCCCAAACGCTTACCGGATCTATACAAAACACTGTTTGCATGTGCTAATCAAGTCGTGCACACCGGCTTGAGGAAGAACAGACTCGCCACCAAAAGTGTCCAGAGAGCAGCCATAAAAATGGTCGCTGGTTTGTAGCATTTCTCCTACGAGTCCTGTTATTGGTCCTCATCCCCTTGAGGTTGGAAGACTCCGCGGTTAATTGATCCCCAAGCACATTTTATTTGGCGCAGGATTTCTCGCCCTGTAGGTGATAACATTGGAGGAGGTCAAGACAGGAAGCTCTACATGTGCTCTATAAAGTGTTTTGTGACGACCTACAGTCCAGTTGAACCATATGTAGGAGGTTACACCCGTTTTTTTCGATTCACTTGAGTCAGTAACTTTCTGCCAGCCACCTTCTTTAACTTATAATACCAGCAGTGGAATGGGATGTAAATTCCTCGTGTAGGTCGAGAAAGAGTTCGGGGTTGTCAGTCTTCTGACTGGCGGATGCAACAATAACAAGCATTACGTTGAGGTTGGTGCTGCGGGTGTACAATGTGATGAGTGTGCAGAGTGATTTCACTGTCGGTGTAGTAAGCTCTCAAAGTGGGCTTATGAGCCGGGGGTGATTCACAAGAGGCTACTATAGGTTTGTGGGTCATGTATGAGCAAACCACACGATTATACTCTTGTTGTGAGCGATGAAGCCAACCAGGATGGGGCATTCGGAAATAGCACATACCCCGTTGTGTCCAGCGATGGCAGCAAACGGGGGTGAGGGATGATAAATCAAATGATTCAGTTACTAATGGAAGCTATCTGGTGAGTAAGGAAGCCCTGATGGCGATAAAGGTGAGAAGTAAGAAGGTAGCCGCAAAGCATAATAATCCGCTGGTTTTCGTCTCCGAGTTGGAAGGCAAAACTACTCTCACAGCCCCAGCTGAACCAAGTCCCCTCGCTCCTATCAAAGTGAGCGGTAGAAAAGTAACAGTTGCGAAAAGGGAGAAAGACAATAAACGGCGTGAGGGAGTGGAAAAAAGAGTCGATAATAAAAAAATCGGATAAGGTGAGTTTAGAAATGAAAGAGAAAAACTTAAGAAATGGGGATAGTTGCTGGAGAGTGGAAGCTCATGGGCAAATATTTGCGGGGGTTCATAACTACGAAGAGCTTTTGGAGAAGTCCCTATCGAATCTTGGGAATATAAGAAACATAACCCTCGGTAGACAGAAGAGTGCCATTAGAGGTGTTCCTGACCCCATCATGAAAGAAGGGGGAACTGGGAAGAGAGTGATAAGATTTCACTTAGTAAATCTCATGAAGCAAGTATATATCCTAGAACCTGTGGTCATTAAATTAATAATGGGGTTGGGTAAGTGACAGGCGGATACACAAAGTTCAAGTCCCGTGCTGGCTGAGTTAGATGACTCCAGATACCGGAGGTAGATTTCGTAAAACTATCGAATGCCCTTCATAACATTACAGACTGGAGTCCGGAAAGTAGCGACGTGCACCAACATTGGTCTAGACTGATAGGGAGACTTCGGAATGAAATGAATTTGCATTCATACTATGTCCCGAAGAAACCAAGAAAAGGTTTTCAATTCCAAGTAAGGAGCCGAACACGGAAATGGATAGCGGTACGAAATGCTGCATGGGGAGCCCATCAACGGCACGTCACACCAGAATCTTGGAAAAATTATCGACTACTAAGAAATAAAGTCACCAAACTCGTCAAAGAAGATAAACAGAAACACCAAACACAAATAATAAGGAAAACGGAACAAAACCCAAAGCTCCTTTACTAAATTGTTAACAATCAGTCAAAAGTAAAACCTGGAGTTTCACCGTTACAAACTTCTGAAGGTACAACTGCCACTGCATCCGCAGCTGCTGAAGAACTGGCAAACTTTTATTCCACAGTCTTTTGTCCCAAAGAATGTGTAACTCTTAGTCTGCATCCGCTTCTTTCACCCACCGACACACTTCAAGACATGACTGTGAACGCGGAGAGTGTACTTCTCATACTCCTCGGTTTGAATACGAAAAAATCCCCTGGAGCTGACGAAATAACGCCGCTCATTCTTAAGCAATGTGCTCGCTCCTTGTATACATCTCTCACAGATCTGTTTAATCTGTCACTAAACTGCAGTATGGTCCCCATGGACTGGAAGTGTGGCACAATCACTCCAATTTTCAAAGGAGGGGATCGCTCAGATGTGTCCAACTACAGACCTGTTACACTATTACCAGTGATCTCCAAAGTGCTTGAACGACTAGTGGCGAATAAGCTTACCAAACATCTTGAAGGAAATAACATACTCTCTATTGCACAACATGGTTTCAGAAAGAGTCACTCCTGCCTCTCTAACCTCCTCCTAACTCTCGATGACTGGACGCTGGCTATAGACAACGGCAATCCCATCCATGCTTGCTACCTGGATATGTCCAAAGCCTTCGACCGTGTTAACCATAGCATACTTTTACAGAAGCTAAAACAACACGGTGTCACGGGTAAACTATTGGCTTGGTTAGAGAACTACCTGATGGACCGTGTTATTCAAGTCAGAGTCGACGGTGCTTTATCGAAGCCAGTTGCGGTCACAAGTGGAGTACCTCAAGGATCGGTTCTTGGGCCAACCCTCTTTCTAATCTACGCTAACGACATACCAAACCTTGTTCGATGTAAAATTATCTTATTTGCAGATGATATCAAGTTATGGGCGAGTATACACACCTCCGAAGACTGTGTACTTTTGCAGGAGGACCTCAACGCACTATATGATTGGTCATTGAGAAACAAATTACCCTTCAATTTTCAAAAATGCAAAATGCTCAACATAGGAAAATGTGTTGAATTCACCTACACACTGGGTCCGCATCGTCTTGCATGGACTACTGACGAAAAGGACTTGGGTGTTTGGATTAGTAGCAGCTTGAAGACCTCATTACAGTGTACTGCTGTCTACAAGCGGACTTCAAAAATCCTGGCACTGTTGAAACGGATCTTCGGTAGATTCACAAGACAGACGCTGCCCAGTATACTCAACACGTATATCAGACCAACGATGGAATATGCTGTCCAAGTCTGGTCACCATGGCTTCAAAAGGATATAGTTCTGCTACAGCGAATATACCACCGAGCTACCAAGTTGGTGACTGGACTCCAGAGTAAACCATATGAGGAGAGGATTGAAAGTCTTAAGTTGTTTGACTTCTGCTATCGCCGCATCAGAGGCGATTTGATCCTTACATACAACATATTACACACACCGAACCACCCGCTCCAAAAACTGTTTGTCCGGCGAGAACCGCGAATTAGCAGGACTCACGATTATTTGCTAGCAGTACCGCACTCGCGAGGGAACAGCCGGAGGTACTTCTTTGCTGTCCGCGTGTGTTTCGCCTGGAATTCTCTACCCCAAGATGTCGCTCACTCACCCAACTTAAATATTTTCAAAACTAATCTAGACTCATTTTTATCTACACAACCAAAAATCGAATTCTCACACAGTGCTTAAATTCTGTATAAAAGAAAAAAACTCACAGACGCATTCTTGTTTTTCATTGTACGCACATCACATTCTTCCATCCCGTGGTAATTGTAAAGCTGATTGCTTCTTATACCATTGAAACCTTGAATTACCTTGAATACTACTGGGTGGATATGCGCAGCTACTCAAGGTCGAGTTACGGCGATACCAAACGACTCGGACGCGTGGGAAAATAATATCCGTTTTAGTTATCATTTCGGGCTCAGCAGTTTATTGAAGAATTGGACCAAAAGTGCAGATAACAAGACTACCGGTGAAACTAAGGAATGGGAAGACAGGCAGTAGGTTTGCTGTCATTGTGAAAGCTTTCCAAATTGAGAGGTATGAAACGTTTAGCCTACAGCTAGGAAAGAGTAGAGGGATTTCTGCAGGGAAGGTGAAACAAGGAGTGGTTGTGGAAAGTTCCTGAGGATCTTACATACCAATGTCAGTAGTCTGCAGACCCAGTACAGTGATCTTTTTGGAACAAGTATCACAAGATAACGTTGCGGTTAAAGAAACTTGGTTACTAGGACACGTATCCGTCTGTAATATCTGCCCCCGGGACAGTTGACCCGCGGGTAGATAGGCAAGATGCTATAGTGAGCGATGTATCCTGCTGTTCACAGACTTGCATCACGGCCAGGGCTAAGAAAAGGAGTCAAATGTGGGAAATATTCAGCTATTCAGCTGTCCCTTAGCGGAAGGTAGAACAATTTTACGGCTTTCGTGCGCTCAGAGAGGCCCCTCTTTCACTCGGCGTGAGGATGAGCAACTACTCAGTGTTGTTGGAAGACAGTCAGGCATATCGTTACAACACCTTATAATATAGTAATTCACTGCTTTCCAGGTGAATTGGAGACCGATGCACGCCGCCTGTGGTGCGTGTGGCTGGGCATTGATTGACCTCATAAGTGAGAAGGCACTGCTTCAGTATCTCAATGCGATCACTAGATGGAAGGATGGTCAAACTACTAAGGTTTTAGACCTTGTTATGACAGAAAACTCCGGTAACGTTTTGCACTCGAAGGTCAAAACTCCCTTGGGCAAGAGTGCTCGTGGAGTCATACGCGTGCAGTTTAGTTGCATTTGAGCCCGTCCTTCTGTCAAGTGTCGCAGATCCTTTATAAGTAGGGATAACCGACGAATAAGGTCGACTGCGAAGCAGTCAGGTTAGGTAGAATGTCAGGGTACCAAGGGGGCCAGTATAGTCTGAGCTATAAATGAGAACAAGCTTATGCAGTTGCCCGACACGCATGCACCGCAAAGAAGTTGTCGGCACTATGAAGTAAAAAATGGATGCGGGGCAAATGCGGGGCAGATAGCCGTCATGAGAAATCTATGACCTCCTTCAGCTATGTCCAGGCCAAAATACCAGTAAGAGAAGAGTGAGTAACATTTTTGGTGCTGAGGGCAAGGTTACCGTATCACCGCTAAAAATAGACAGGTGCTTTCGGCCGGATTTCGAGATTGTTCACTTTCTGCACTTCGGAACTACCACAATCGGATTCAAAAGAGGTATTGCAAGAAATCCAGCGTTGGAGGAAGTTGAAACAGAGGGGAGAAGGTTTGAGAATAGGTCGAGTGTACTAGACACAAATAAGAGATGTAGCCGGGTTGTCTACATCCAAGGATACTAAGACATCCCACAGGTGTTTTGCAGAGGCCTCACACTGTTGTTTGATTTTACCTTCAAAATGCCATCATCCCAAATAACCGAAGTAGTTCAGAGGTTACACCTATCCATATGATTTGGGAAACTACCTACCAGTAGGTCTCGTACCGACTGTTGAAGTAGCTGCTTGCGTGGGTGTTTGATTATTGTTGTGTGTTAATAGGATAATGTTGGCCACGTTCCCTGCTCTATTTGTTCCCTTCTTATTGATTCGTCTCTTCACGTTGGAATTCTTTATACCGATTACGAGCCTTTCTTACGATCTGACACTACCGCTCAAGTTACGCGCGTGACAAATCATTTCTCCTATGAATGCGGATCATGATGTATTATTAAATCTTGATACTGTTTACTTGTAAAACTTGCTTCCGCGTAGTTTCTTCTCCCTTACTTTCCTTTGTCACACTCTTGTTTATATGTACCCTGGTTTCATTTTTGCCTGACCCCTTCGCCATTACGTGACTGTTGCATTCGGTCATATTTACGTGAACCGTTAATCCCGAGACTTGTGTACTTGGTGGATTCAACATCGAGGTTTGTAGTTGTCTTCCACCATTTGGTTTTTCGTATTGTTTTTTAACATTAGCACCTTATTAATAAGAAACTCGCTAATACAATCGTCTTCCTTTTTGGATTCGAATTGGTTGCTCGACGGGCTCAGAATTTATAGACGCCCGTTACTTACAGACGCGACTATCGTGGATCCAGCGTATCGATAGACGTTGCGAGACGACTAAGCGTTACTCAAACAACCACTGGTCGTCCGGGATCAACAATAAGAATCCCGCAACTGGAAATAGATAGTCCGTTCGTCCTACTGAAATAATCCGATATGTTGCGCTACATTCGGTTCCCCTCTACCATATTATGAGGTCACTTAAATCCGCTCCGCGCAATGCGCTCAAATGCCTCTTTAAACGATTTCCTTATCACTTAATATAGTTGGTCTGGAATGATTTTGAAATAAGTCGGTCTTGGAAAGTGTGGGCAGAATATCCCATAATTCGGTGGAAACTTAGACAGACTCCCGCGCAGTGTTTCCTCGATTAGTGGAAACCAACCGGAAGTTGAAAATCCAGCAAACCGTTCTGTCCAGACGTACACTGGTCACAGATGTTTTTCTCACGCAGATGTTTATGGGATTAAGGAAGAGAATGCATTGTCAAGTGGTAAATGAGAAAGTGCGAAGTGGTCACACTTACTATGACGGATATTATGTATGTGACATCCCGACAACAACTTCAAGCGGTATTAGTTTTCCTGCGTCGGTTGGCGAAACGTACAACGCTCTGCATCAGTTTTTATAGTAGTTTGTGATAAGTGAGAAACCGGCAGTCACTTCTAAAATGACCATCAAGTGGTTATTGAAACTTCTCACGGAATTTGCCGCCAATTTGCTTTGTAAGGCCGATGTTCAAACTGAGGTCCACAATCTATAACACGCAAAAGATTTTTGGTGGTTAACAAGGGCAGTTCGGGGCAGGAGAAGCAACAAACGGGATGAATCGAGGTTCAACTTCGATTACGTGAGCTATGCGAGAGAAATAATCTCACGGTTTTGTGTGCGATAGTCGGCAATCCGTTAATATCGGTCACCACTAATCACGGTCTGGAGGATTACGACCTTTATAATCCTGGTAGTTGAAAGGATGAATAGAAAATTACAAATGGGTGCATATATATTTATGGAAAATATCCGCATGTGGGTAAAAAAACCGATTATTTTCCGCGTGCGTGTTCTTAGTGTAAATCATATCACTTCGGTGGATTTACTAACGAGCGTCAATTTTATACCGTCCAGCAATATGGGTAACTGCTGTGTAATGATGCGCACAAATAATGCTGATTGTACAAGGGTAACCCAACCACATAGACCAAACACATGTATGCATATGTGTATATCCTGACCCTTTCTGCTACCTTGGCGTGGTGGTCAGGCTTGCGTGCTGTTTAGATCCTGAGGGCTGTGCTGACTGTGACTTCGGTCCTTGCTGGTTCAACCTTGTCAGATTGGAGCAGCCAGACAAAAAGCAGATGCGTGAGTGTCTGTGGACTTCTATCAATTCTTTTCTCCGGCTTTGTTGGTGCATTGTATGATGAATGGTCTGCCTGGCTTTTCATAGTTTGGCGAGATATTTGCTTTCATCCGCATCTTCTTTAGGTTGCACTAAACTGCAATCCTATACTGCAACACTTCTTGTATTACACTTCAAAAAATCTTTCTTCCTAGTTTAGATCTCGTCATTGCAGCCTCTCTCTGTTTAGTTTCCGAGAGATAGGGGTTTCCCTTTCCTTATTAGCCAATCAAATGGCTAACCAGCATTGGCCGGCTGGACACAAAGGCCCCACTGGCACACCTCCCAGTCTTATTCCTTCGGGTTTACACTGGATAT
>QNGE01000608.1:242265-252744 GCA_008508345.1 Paragonimus westermani
AGAGTGAACGAGATGTTAACATCTCGCGATGTATGTCTTCTATCGCTATTGGTGTACTGGATCAAGGGAACTCAGTGTTTGAAATTTTTCTTTATCATTGTTTTTCTGTTTGTTCACAACGATGCGATGAGAAGGCCGCTGCCCGCATTGTACATAACTCATGCAACCCCCGATCGACTTACTAGAGGCAAATGTTTAGTGACGTGATGATAGCACTAGACTCCTAGATTATGAAGTGTAAACTGGCTCCAATGTTCCTAGCTGCATATCACGCGTCGTAGCGTGAACGTAAATCACACGCTGTAACATTACAGAAACTGCTGCACATGTTGTAGAACAAGTCATGTTCAGAGCATGATGTGTATTCACTACACCACACGCAACATCTCATCTGGTCTGTTATGGATAATATAGATATAGGTCAATGTCAAACAATTTGGTCGGCCAATGCAGATATGGCGTATACGATTGGCTGCACTCCACCATATCCTGCGCTTTTGAAAGACTCTTCGGTATTCTTCGGTTTCGAAGAACGAACTCGTTACCTTTAGTGGAACTGGATTCAGCTGCTCCGGAACTTGTGTTTGTCGTTGCCTGTTTCGGTAGGTGCACTCTGTTCCTCCTTAATGTCTCGTGATTTGTGCGTACCACACAAGAACTCCCACCGTTTCGTCCCTCTACAACCCCTGGGGCCCATCTGTCAGAGCCCATAACAAACGGCTGAATCCATACACTATCCCACCGTCCAATCACGGTAGCTCATGAGTCCTTTTGTTATATACTTGTCTTTCTCGTTCCATCCGTTGTTTCAATCGTCTTCTTACGGTGTCCCACGTGACAGTATTTTAGGGTTAGACGGTCTTTGGCTAGTGCTATTCAAGTTCTCGTTCTTCCCATGAGCCGTTGAGCCGGACTTGAATGTATATCTGCTGATGGGGTGTCTCTTTGTTCTAGCAGTGCCAGATTGGCGTCTTCTTTGACTGTTAAGCATTTCTTAATGATTTTCTGTCTCCTTCACAGCAGATTCTGCTTTACCATTAGACTGGCTGTGGTGTGGACTGGAGACTTCGTGTTTAACCAGCCATTTTTCGGCAAATTCCGCAAACTGTTGTGCTGGAAATTGTGGACCACCATCTTATCTCACTCTGAAATGCCATATCTTGCAAAGTGGGCTTTCAACCTGCCGATTGCCTCCTCGGCTGATGTAGCATTTAAATTCTCACTTTCAAAATAGTCGCTGAAATAATTCTCCAAAGGTAGATATGACTTGTCTGCACGCGAGAATAGATCAACCGTGGGGTGTGACCAAGGCCGCTCGGGGACTGAGCTGCACACCATGGTTTCCTTTGGCTGTCGAGTCCCCTACTGCTTGCAGAACATACAGGTTGAAACAAAATCCTTGATATGACTAGTCATGCCTGGCCAGTACCAGGTATCCTTAAGGCGTCTTGTACAACTACGCACACCGAGGTGCGAACGGTGTACCCATGTAGCACATGGCCCACCGCAACTGAACGGTTTCCTGCAGGTTTCGGTGGGCCATGAGAAGAATCATCGAAAGAAGCATCCCATGAAATAATTCTTCTAAAAGTAAATTTCAATGAACAACACCTCGAAATCTGAATTCATCTTTTTAGCAAAATGAGTGACGATTGTTTAAATTACCTCGTAAAGTCAGACATCTTCATTCGCTAATTTTCGGAGCTCGCTGAGGTAAGGTTTGTGATCGTTGGACGGTTATGCTGTTCTACGGAAGTAGATGAGAAGTTATCATCCGTTCTTCATTCTCATGTCATTCACGGAGCGTGCTTTCTAAAGGTCCTTTAATTATCGTTCTATGTGAACTAAAAACGGAGTAGTTGCATTTCAAAAATTTCCATGAAACGTATTCTTACGATTCATGTTCGAATATTGCACAAGTTCATGAGGTTATATTGAGGCTACCCATTGTGAACAGTCAAATATCCGTAGTATTATTGCAATGCCCAGAAGGAATACTGTAAGATTGTTATGCTTCATGTTTGCTCTATCTCTATTATTTACGGAGATATAGAATTCCAAAGATCCCCGTAAAACTGGTGTTAATATTGATTAATTTCGTTCAATACACATCACACATGCATTCCTCTGCAGGTTTCCCCAGTGTTCATCAAATTGTGGTGCAGTGGCTACAACGTCGATGACGAAATTTTCTGAACACTTGCATAACGAACCGCATGTTTCCGATGAACTTGTGTAAACTATCCAATAAACTTACCATGTTTACGGATATTTTGGAAAATTCTTTATGGGCGGCAATAGTAAGCCTGAAGCGCGTAACAAAAATGAAGGGGAATTCGTTTTTTGAAAAGGGAAATTTTGCGGACCGCATTGAAAGCTTCGCTGGCGAATTATTCCCGTGGCCCGCCGTGGCCCGCCGTGGCCCGCGCGGGGCCCATGCGGGGCCCTAGTCTCACTGCCCGCCTCTGGCCCGCCACGGCCCGCGAGGGGCCCTTGCGGGCCCTGCAACGTTTTGCTACTTGGGTATTTCTCGCATTGTAAGTTTTTATGGCAGCTCGGGAATTAATCAAACGTTCTCCACTGAACACAAGACCGTTTTCTGCGGGTAAATCATCCCAGACCTCGAAATATAGACGAATGCTTTTACTCACTTGTCGTGCGTTGTCGGGCCAGCCGTTTTTGATTTGTTCTTCGAGCTTCTCCATCTGTTCGTCGTCGGCAAACGTCTGCCTTATTCGTGGTAACCGCGAATCTGATTCCGCGAGCGTTAGGTGTACTTGTTCATATCCGGTGCAGTTGTATTCTTCCGTTGACAGTGGGGCTCGCGAGAGTGTATCCGCCAGTACCAAGTTCTATCCAGGAGTGTATCCGATCTCGAAATAGTACTTCTGTAGGCGTACCAACATCACCTGCAAACGGTGTGTCGCCTTGTCCAGAGGCTTTATAACGATAGTTGTCAATGGTTTATGGTCGGTTTTGACGACAGTTTTTCTCCCAAACGTGTAATTGTTGAATTTTTCCATTACAAAGACCACCGCCAGCAGTTCCTTTTCGATTTGTGAGTATCGGGTCTCGGCGCTACTCATGGTTTGACTTCGGAAATCAATCGGCTGTCCGTTCTGCATGAGAACCCTTCCAGTCCCGTTTTGGCTGCTTTCACATCGTATCATTAACGGCAGACTTGAATCACAGTAAAGTAATGCAGAAGCTTTGACGATCAATTGTTCGATATGTTCCCACGCTCGCTCCTGTTTCTCTCCCCACACCCATGGCGTATCCTTGTGGGTAAGTAGCCTGATAAACTCCATCATTTGAGCTAAACAGGGCAGAAATTGACTTAGATGGCTAATCGTTCCATTGAAACGAGCAATACTTTTCAAATCAGTTGCGTGTGCCATATTGACTATCGCACCGAACTTTTTGGATCAGGCTTAATTCCTTCTCCGGATAGAACGTGCTCATGGAAATTAACCTCGTTGGTGTAATATTCAATTTTCTCTCGTTTGAGCATGATGCCGACCCGTCGGCATCTAGGTAAAAAGAGTCCTAGATGTTTTTCATGTTCGACTTTGGTACAACAGTGGACCAAAACATCCTCAGCTATGAACATCACACCAGGTAGGTTCTCGACTGTTTGGATTAATCGCTTCTGGAATATTTCGCTAGAGGCTTTCAATCCGAACGGTAGACGAAACCAACGGAAACGACCAAAAGATGTCCCGAATGTCGTCAACAAACTGGACTGTTCGTCCAGTTTTATATGCCAGAAAGCATAGGATAAATTTACCTTGGTGAAAAACATGCGCCGGTTAGCTGAGGAAGAATGTCTTCTAATAAGGGAAGTCGAACATACTCCCTTCTTAACGCTGCGTTTAGTGGTTCCGAGTCGATGCAAATTTTCAATTCGCCGGATTTCTTGCTGGCTATGGCGACCTGATTAACTTAATCAGTCGGCTCGTCTACTTGCTGTATTACTCCTTTTACGGTAAGTGGCAAATGACAAATAGGTAGCACGACCGGTTTCGCGTCTGAATCTATGCTCAGTTTACAGACTCTCAGAAGGGGTCCCAAAGTATCATCAGAAACACTCGAATATTTTAGGCACATGTTTTTCAGTGGCGAGATTACGCTATGTACCCAGTTAAATGTTACCAATTCCAGCTCTTCGATTGCTTCAGCTCCAAGGAGGGGTGGGAAATTTTCTTTCACCACAAACAGAACTTGTTCGATAGGTTTGTCATTATTAAGATTGCTGCAAACTTCCCTGTAGACGTCACCGTTGTTCCATTCCACACTCAAAGCACGAGGTTCGTATTTGTCACTGGTTCGTTTGAGACGCAGAACCAAGGGACGAGAATGACACCTGCTCCAGAGTCCACCTGGATGTTTATTGCCGTTCCATTCACTTCAATTTCGGCAGATCGTGTACCCTGGTGATGTTCATTCACGCCAACCTTCTAGGCTGGGTTTCCTTTGCCACACCTGGACCACTCTTGCAGCAAACAGAGAAGTGATTCGTTTTGCCGCACGTTGTGCAAATTTTTCGCCATGTTGTACATTGTTCTTTCTTGAGGCCATGGGTTTTTCCGCTAAAAGTGCAGCCTGCTAGAGGGTTTCTTGGTTATTTGGCCATCACGCGATTGACATCCTCTGTCGAGTGAGTTTTGAGGGCTCCGGCCTCTCTATCGTCAGTCTCCCTCAATATTCTCTTGGTCAAATTGCAGTTTCTCGTTCCGATGATCACCTATCTTTGATCAGTTTGTCATGCATGCTGTTACAGAAACCGCAGGTTGTGGCCATGGATCTCAGAGCTCGAACAACTTGATCTACGGATTCTCCGTGTTCTTGGACGCGGCAATTAAATTTACATCTCTCGGAAGTGTTGTTCGTAAATCCTGAACAATAATATTCTGGTTTCTTCATCACGTTTCCCCAGTCTTCTGGGTCTTTGTCTGCCTCATACAAAGATGTGCTGATGCAGCGGACGGCCTGCTCTCCGATGGCGTGTCGAAACATCGCCATTTGAAACCCCTTCTCGGCTGACGACGGTCGAGCTACCGTGCGGAAATCTTGAAATTGCAACTTCCACATATTCCATCGTTTTAACGGTCATTCATCCTCATTTGTGTTCAGCTGAAACGGTGGTCGGAGATTCAATATCGCCATTGGGCCTACATCCATCCAATCTGGGTTCCCCTATCTGTCACCATGTAGAATAAGTCAAGTTCAGAGCAAGTTGTGTATTCGCTACACCACACGCAACATCTCATCTGGTCTGTTATGGATAATATAGATATAGGTCAATGTCGAATAATTTGGTCGGCCAATGCAAATATGGCGTATACGATTGGCTGCACTCCACCACACGTAATTTAAACTTTCCGCTGATGTTCCCTCCTACGTTGTCTGTTTCAGGTAGCCCCCCTACGTAACACTCAACGTGTTCCACACCACGTGAACATTCTTAGAACGGTGACATCATTTCTGTGGGTAGACTTGTTTGAACGGTCCTAGAGAAGAGCTTCGGCGACGTGTCATTCATGTGCTTGACTTGACGTAGTGCAGGTCTCCGCCTCGTTTCTTTACCGCTAATACACCTGCCGTGACTGTTCGTTTGCGTGTTTCCTCTGATCTAGACTTCCGGCACCTGTTACCCAAATCCTATCATCACACAATCTCGGAGCACCGCTGCTGCTACTGAAAAAACCAGGGTTAATCATTACGGAAACTCAAAAAAAGGGGAGCGTTCTCCGACAGCCTTTTGCGAGAAGTCCGTAAAGCCCACACCAGGAAGTAGCCCACTTGTGCCCTCAACACCACTCAGAGCAACAACGTTACACCCCAAGAACAACACCCCGGTTTCGCCGAAATTCCAAAACGGCAACATAAGTGCTCAGGGAACACAAAACCAACTGCTAGCACAGTTACGAGACTTAAGAAACCAATAGCGTCGACACCAAACGGACAAATGACGGAAGGTAGCAGGACGCCCATTAATCACCGTGTGCACCAAAGTCCCAGTAGCCCGACAAACCTTACTGCGGTTTTCGAACGGATAGCGCAACACGACGCCCATCCACGTAATGTCACGGTCACTCTACACAATCCGATTAATACAGTTAGACACTTACAAAGTTCCTATGAGGCCACTCTAAAAAGGGACAGGAACACAATTATTCATGCCCCTAACCGGCCATACCGAATTCTAAACACAGGAGATCTTTGGAAAGAAAACTAATTCTAAGTGTCTTATGAAGCTCTGAACTACCCGCAGCGACAAAATGGCGCAGAGCGTACAGACTCGGTAGTTGGGTCACAACTAATACACAAACGAACAGCTAGTTGAACTTCGAGACCCCAACATTCGGGATCTGGTACTATCCAAAACTGACACGTTAGCTCAGGAGATGCCAGGCATAAACTTCAAAGGGGACACGGTTATTCAGGGCAAATTTGACTCATGTGGTGAGGTCAGCTGCACCAAGAGTCATAAGTGAGCGACTTGGCTTAAACCTGGGTCAGGAGGCAAAACGCAGCGCCAAGAGAGCAAGGTGGCAGTGCTACAGCCTTGGAGAGCCAAACACAGAAGAAAAGCTGGTGTTCCTCGGTCTGGTTAGTATCCTTACATCAAAATACAGATCTATCCCTCGGAGGTTTCCTCCGAGGGATTGGTCACGTCCAAATGGCGGAGTAGTCAGAAGGCCAGATCATCGAAGCTAAAATGCATGCCGGCGAATATATGCAGCCTGCTCAACAAGAAAGACGAGCTGCAAACAGCGATCCACGCCATAGATGCATGCTTCATCACAGAAACCTGGCCCAAAGAAGAAACAGATCTGGGGTATTGAGCGCGTGAATTCCAATGGTATCTCAGCGACCGTAGCAATGCAGTTGAGGGCGGCTGCCTATTGTCGATCAAACGTCCTATAAGGCAGTCTCCCGTGAACTATAACTGCAATTGCGTGGGTATTCAGACCGCTGTTAACCTACTTCACGTCAATCCTTCATTGGTGGTCTTCGGGGCGTTCCGTAGTCCGGGTGCAACACTAGAGGATGACGAGGTATTACTGGGATCATTTCAGTCGGCTTGTCAATCAAGCTATCGCCTGCTCGTTGTGGGAGATTTTGAAGCTCCTACAGTCAACTGGTCATTGGGGTCTGTTAATGGTAGATGGTTTGATCACAAGCTATTCGACCTGGTCAACAGATTCATACTAATGAAGCATGTGAGAGTAACCACGAGATCCCGACCCGGTCAGATGGTCTAAGTGCTAGACCTGATCCTAACTTGGCACAGCACGGACGTCGCAAACGTGTTGCCTGTAGCTCCACTTGGAAAGAGTGATCACGTAACGATTTTTCTCTCGTTCCAGTGTCCCCTGTCAGTAAAGCAGACACACAAGGTGCAATTGTTTCACCGGATGGACAACAAAAAACTGATATTGGAAGCTGGTACGATGGCCTGGAACCCAACCGTCCCCACATAGGACGTCGACAGTCTTTGGTCGATCCACGTCGATAACATCCGGGTTCTTACAGATAAGCACGTCCCTCAGAAACAAGTCGGAGGAAGAGGCCGGAAGCCATGGGTTCGCCCCAGGGTCAAGAGAGCTCTTCAACTTAATTACGTCTTGAAAGACGTGTGCGACATAAGGGGTTTAAAAGTTTCATGGTTAACAAAAATGTTCGAAATGAGGCAGTCAAGGTAGCAAGAAATGCTCGTCTGGTCTATGAGCTCAACCTAACACGAGATATTAAACAGAACCCCAAGATACTTTGTTTATGCTCAGCCCAGGTCCTCTCAAAGAAAGGAGATTAGGATCACACTTTCCTATAACGGGGAGATCCTTTCGACCGACAAGGATACAGCGGACGCGCTTATGGCACAATTTCAAAGTGTTTATCGCTCAAACAGCAAGGCACCGGATCCCCGGCCTAATGCCGTGAGCGTGACAATCGTGAATCAGGTCATTATGCCCCACTAAGTTGAGCGAGCGTTATTCGAGCTAAACAGCACAAAGTCCTCAGGGCCTGACCACATCCATCCGGCAGTCCTAAAAACTCTGGCCAAATTGTTGGCGTCACCATTTGCCCAACTGTTCACTGTCACATTAGAAACAGGGATAATGGTGACAGACTGAGAAGAAGCCAATATAATTCCCATCTTCAAAGATGGCGACCAATCAGAAGTTGGAAATTACCGACCAGTAAGCCTGATTAGTGCTGTCAGCAACTTCAGCGACTTTGGGACTGTCGGCGATAGGGAGTGCTTGTTGACTGGGATGCCAGTTGTTTAGAGATTGCAGAGAGCTGCATGGTCATTTCGGAAAACTGCTGCTTCACAGCGCCCACTTTCGCCGGCCAACTACAGTCTGAAGACAATTCTGGTGAATGCACACGAGACACAGTGCGACCCTGATAACTCTCATATACTTGGTCAGCCAGCTCTGCAAGAATATGGAGTGGTGTGCCCTTATCAGTTATGGTAAATACTTTTCGAATATTGTCTGGCAGATTTTTGCGCCACAACTCACGTAGAATTGGTTCGTTTACCGTATGTTTGCTCTGAATTTGTGTCATGTGACGTAGGAGTTAGGAAGGAGTTTTGTCACCCAACTTTACTCCTGTCAGAAGTTTGCGCAGGTTCTGCTCGTCGGTTGCTGCAGTTCGTTCGATGATTACGGCCTTTAAAGTGTCGTACGGGCTAACGCTAGGTCGAAAGTAGATAAGGTCGACGACCTCGGTAGCGACCTGCTCGAGGAGGTTGGCAACTATGAAAGAATACATCGACTTTTGTGCGCGTATTCATCTAGAATCAAAGATAGCCTCGACTTTAGCAAGCCAAAGCCTGGGATCACGACTGTTCAACTCAGAAAGTTTAACATAAACTGCATTCTCCGAGGCGGTGGGATCTGGTTCAGAATCCGTCATGTTAAGGTAGAAGAAACGATCGAAACAGGGGTGGATCAAACGGAAAAAAGATTTTGGGAGTTGTGTAGAAAATGTAGAAAAATGAATAAGTAAACAAATAAACACGGGCTCACCAAATCTGTAGTGGAAACAAAGATTTGGGGCAACAGTAACTCAAGGAAATGCAAGAACTCACAGTAGGTGTCCGCAATTAATTCCACTACACTAAGTCTGCCGCGTATTGGAAGAAGATTCTCTCCTTTGGTAATAACGGATTTGGCTCCTCCAGCGAGCTAAATGAACGTTGACACGGTTAGTCCACGATAACCAGAACCGCGTGCGAGCATAAGGCGAAACGCGCGAGAACGAAGTGTGTATTTATTCAAACAATAGACAAGTAGTTAATATGTGCAATGAACATAATCGGTATGGAGAATGGTACGTAACAAGAGATCGAAAGGGTAACAGACTCTACACCGGCCTCGAGCCTGTGACGAATCACTGAATCGCCAATAGCATCGGCCAATTAGATTGCGATAGACATTTGGGCGTAAACTGCGGGAGCCGGTTTCCTTTCACACCCGGGAAGGAAACAATTTGAACGGTCGAATTTTCTGATTGGTTGTTTGATAAGTAAGTTGGCAGATTAATTAGTAGTGGGGTTTGCGTATGTGAACGGCAAAAAGTTGTAAATTTTTCGATATTGGGGTGCACGTTTGCACAGAACAAACAACGTAAATGCGTTGATTTGTGTAGTGACAATTGTATACGTTTATCTACATGCACATTCATGTGCATATCTGATTATATCGACTGAAGTCTACGTAATTATGGGTATATATATATATATGGTAATAAATATATTTATTACCTGACCATTTTAAATTCTGTATTCATAGGCATACGTTTATATGTATTCACAGAAGCCTTTCTATATTTTAATACGCATCTGTCCACATATATGGGCTGCTAAGCGAGCAAACGTCTGTACACCCTCGAATGTGCCTTCATAGCACGTGTCACTGAGTTAAGCGCGAACACTATTGTGGGAGACAAATTACGATGTGTGGCAAGATTATTCGAACCATTTTAAGTAAACTCGATATAACCTCCATTTCACTGAATTTTCAGACATTTTTGTATGAAAGGAAACCGACTTTCGTAAACTGCCATGGGTAGATGTTAACCACATTGACCAATAAAAGAAATCATTTCGCCAGCCGACTCGCCCTAAAGTGCAGAGCTAAGAATCGTACTCCAAACTGGTAAAAAGGAGTGGAAAGGTTGTTCCAACATATGTTTAGCTCCCTCGTCAATACGTCTACGATCAATGTCTCCGCAATTTTCGCGGCAATTTCCCAGCCCTCATAGCCTCGCAAGTACTCCTGGTAAATCCTTGGCTTGTCGCCGAGTTTCTTGGACTCTTTTGGAGCGAACATACTGGTAATGCTTCCGTTACGCCGGTACGTTTGTTCCGACTGTTGTTGTAACCAGTCCAACAGAACGCTACCCATTACCCTGCTAGCACCAATGTTGGAACTGATCCAACAAAATACAACCCTGTCAGTT
>QNGE01000609.1:0-40469 GCA_008508345.1 Paragonimus westermani
TACGTCCGCTGTGCGCTGTCCCACTGTTGGCAGTTGGTGTAGTTGCCATAGCAATTGCCATAGAGCGTATGCCAAGCAGTGAGATCTACTTGCATCGGGACTGGGCGTACAGTGTCGTGGCAATATTCATAGGGCTTTCGATTGGATTAGGCGAGAATGGGTGAGCGCCGCCCCTCACCCCGATTGGTGCGTAACTCCAATGCGGCTGATTGGCCAAATGAAGGTCGTGCGATCAGGATTCGTGGAGGACACAAGGCCCTCCACACGACCTTCCTAGCCAANTTCATTTTGTTCATTGAATCGAACATATCCGTTGCCACATTCTTGGTACCGGTTAATGTCAATATATTGTCAACATAAAACCGATGGAAATGATTTTGTTTGGTAACAGCGTCTGTGTTCTGCTCAACTTGAGCAACAAAATTATCGGCTAGTAACTGACCCAGTCGGCTGTCCATAGCAACAACATCGATTTGTGTATTGACAGTTCACTGAAAGTAGAACTTTATGTTCACTGTGCATAGCAGAAGAAGATTTTTTAAATCAGACATAGGCAATCATACGTTCAACTGATGTGAGTCAGCGTGATGACAAATTATATCAACCGTCTGCATCAGATGTTCAAACTGGCCATATGCTTGTTGCTACAGTCCAAACCATCGGGTAAATCGATTAGCTCAAATCTATCTCCCACAGATTTCCAAACCATTGATTATCTTTCTGGTTGGAGAAGTTGTAGTGAATTGGACATGATCGGTATTGGCCTCTGTGGTACACTAACTTTGTGGAGTTTGGGCAGGCCATACAGCCGAGGAGTATGTGATACTCTAGGTGTAATTAACTTTACCATTGACAGATCAATGAAGCCAGACTAGTCGATCTCGATTACCAGTACACAGATACGTCCTCCAAACAGAACAAAATCTTGAATCAAAAATATACTGATACACTTCCTGAGTTATGAACCAATGAAGACCTGATAAATATATAAG
Source organism: Paragonimus westermani (assembly GCA_008508345.1). Classification (NCBI taxonomy): domain Eukaryota; kingdom Metazoa; phylum Platyhelminthes; class Trematoda; order Plagiorchiida; family Troglotrematidae; genus Paragonimus; species Paragonimus westermani. Next base: position 993 of record QNGE01000609.1, read on the forward strand.
CAGAAAAAGGTTACAGTCTTGTGGTCGTCGGTAAAGCAGACAGCATATCACGCACGCAGCTAACGATAAAGAAAACAATAAGATTCCGTCAAGGTAACAGAGAAAAGAGGGTTGTTCAAATCGAACGACGCATTAACAAAACAGAAGAAATATTGCGGGAAGGACACTACACACATCAGTAAACGGCAAATTCACCTGCATCGAACATGGCAACAACACCAAATGCAAACAGTGGGACAGCGCACAGCGGACGTAGTGTGCACAAATTATTCACTTCGCGCATATGCACACAGGTTGGCAGGCGGTGACCATCAACCTCATCGGTTATCCTGACTCATGTGAGCATCCACATGGACACTGGATTTGTGTTGTCTCCCAATAGTCAGTTCGTGTTCCACCAATGCGGTTCTCGTCCTCTGGCATATGCTTCTACATTGNACCAATGCGGTTCTCGTCCTCTGGCATATGCTTCTACATTGTGGACCGAGTGGAGACGTGAAAATGGCAAAACTGTAAACAACACGAAATATCTCGGTCAACTTGCAACTGTGGCGACCTGCAGATTTCACTGGTCTGCCTGCGGTATGATGTGTGAAATAGGTTCAAAACTCATAGTTGCGTATTGTACCTAAGCTTTTAAGAAAACTTCGCATGATGTATGCTGTCCGATTGTTTGCATGCATGTCATGTGACGGTGGCGCGAACCCGGAAACACACACGTGTCACAGACTTCCGGTTTACTCGCTCGTCGTCGGCCATTCTATAGCCTCTCTAGCCAATTCGCGTGTCGGTGCCGTACATGGCGCTATCAGTGACCAGTTGTACATTTCGTCGAATAAAGATTTGGTCTCTCTCCACAACGGCCTTTTGTTTTCGCGTCTGATAATTGCGTACCTGGGGACAAGCCGAGTTAGTGCGAGCAGCACTAAACAACCGACTAGGACGAAGAGAGGAATCGACGGGCGAGATTGGGGGATATTTGGGATGAAGAGGCGCGTGGTAAGTCCGTGTGAAATTAGGCGAACAAAACCACCGCCAAATGGCCCGGATGGGGATCGAACCCACGACATTCGCGTTATTAGCACGACGCTCTAACCGGCTGAGCTACCGGGCCGCCACGTTGGGCCACGTCATACACCACGCTTGGGTCACAATACGCTTCATCGCTTTCACACAGTCTGTGCACAGTCCCACTCTGCACGCACAATTCCGCTCAGTCTAGTAAACAGTCAATTGGCTAGGAAGGTCGTGTGGAGGGCCTTGTGTCCTCCACGAATCCTGATCGCACGACCTTCATTTGGCCAATCAGCCGCATTGGAGTTACGCACCAATCGGGGTGAGGGGCGGCGCTCACCCATTCTCGCCTAATCCAATCGAAAGCCCTATGAATATTGCCACGACACTGTACGCCCAGTCCCGATGCAAGTAGATCTCACTGCTTGGCATACGCTCTATGGCAATTGCTATGGCAACTACACCAACTGCCAACAGTGGGACAGCGCACAGCGGACGTAGTGTGCACAAATTATTCACTTCGCGCATATGCACACAGGTTGGCAGGCGGTGACCATCAACCTCATCGGTTATCCTGACTCATGTGAGCATCCACATGGACACTGGATTTGTGTTGTCTCCCAATAGTCAGTTCGTGTTCCACCAATGCGGTTCTCGTCCTCTGGCATATGCTTCTACATTGTGGACCGAGTGGAGACGTGAAAATGGCAAAACTGTAAACAACACGAAATATCTCGGTCAACTTGCAACTGTGGCGACCTGCAGATTTCACTGGTCTGCCTGCGGTATGATGTGTGAAATAGGTTCAAAACTCATAGTTGCGTATTGTACCTAAGCTTTTAAGAAAACTTCGCATGATGTATGCTGTCCGATTGTTTGCATGCATGTCATGTGACGGTGGCGCGAACCCGGAAACACACACGTGTCACGGACTTCCGGTTTACTCGCTCGTCGTCGGCCATTCTATAGCCTCTCTAGCCAATTCGCGTGTCGGTGCCGTACATGGCGCTATCAGTGACCAGTTGTACATTTCGTCGAATAAAGATTTGGTCTCTCTCCACAACGGCCTTTTGTTTTCGCGTCTGATAATTGCGTACCTGGGGACAAGCCGAGTTAGTGCGAGCAGCACTAAACAACCGACTAGGACGAAGAGAGGAATCGACGGGCGAGATTGGGGGATATTTGGGATGAAGAGGCGCGTGGTAAGTCCGTGTGAAATTAGGCGAACAAAACCACCGCCAAATGGCCCGGATGGGGATCGAACCCACGACATTCGCGTTATTAGCACGACGCTCTAACCGGCTGAGCTACCGGGCCGCCACGTTGGGCCACGTCATACACCACGCTTGGGTCACAATACGCTTCATCGCTTTCACACAGTCTGTGCACAGTCCCACTCTGCACGCACAATTCCGCTCAGTCTAGTGAACAGTCAATTGGCTAGGAAGGTCGTGTGGAGGGCATTGTGTCCTCCACGAATCCTGATCGCACGACCTTCATTTGGCCAATCAGCCGCATTGGAGTTACGCACCAATCGGGGTGAGGGGCGGCGCTCACTCATTCTCGCCTAATCCAATCAAAAGCCCTATGAATATTGCCACGACACTGTACGCCCAGTCCCGATGCAAGTAGATCTCACTGCTTGGCATACGCTCTATGGCAATTGCTATGGCAACTACACCAACTGCCAACAGTGGGACAGCGCACAGCGGACGTAGTGTGCACAAATTATTCACTTCGCGCATATGCACACAGGTTGGTAGGCGGTGACCATCAACCTCATCGGTTATCCTGACTCATGTGAGCATCCACATGGACACTGGATTTGTGTTGTCTCCCAATAGTCAGTTCGTGTTCCACCAATGCGGTTCTCGTCCTCTGGCATATGCTTCTACATTGTTGACCGATTAGTGACTTAGATATTTCCAAACTCTCTTGACGACCGATTTCCTCTTTTCTCTCTCTTTTTGATATTTTGTCTTTGTCTATGTGTGACTTCTTATTTTGCTTCCTCCATATTTTTATTCTACGTCGTTATTTTTCCTCTATTATCTTCCTTTTGTTTTTCTTTTCAGATGTTATCTCATTTTGCAGCAACTATTTTCGACTTTTTTTTCGTTGTTGTTTTTTTGAACCATTTTTCGAAATAATTATTTTTTCAGTGTCCGCATGACCCTTTTGTTCTTGGTGCCTCCACCCCTCTTTTAATCGTACTTGTTTTGCTGCAGATTTACAGGTTTTATCGTGTTCCCTTTCTCACTGAGGCTTGTGGTGTCTTATCTCGCGATTGTGAGTCATTTCTTTTTCATTCTTGCTTTCTCCACATATGCCAAAATGATGGCGAATTAATCAGCTCATCACTGCTGACTGTAAACTAATCCACAGTCTACAATTGCGGTGTTCTTAAAAATAAATATATTCTTTGCTCTCTGGTTTTGCCTCTCGACGTCATGTATTTCCACTGATGGCGATCAAACCAGTGACTTCGTTCGTTCATTGTGTCACGTACGATCTATTCAAGAACAGCTGTAGACTTCGATTGACGAACCTTCTTCTCCAGACCCGCTCGAATAGACTTGAACGTTACACGGAACACATGTGTACTGTCAACCTCCGTTCTTGATATGAGATTATTATGATGTTTGGCTTATACTGAGGTTAGCTTTCAACCGGACTGTCTACAGATGTCAGCTTATCGAACAACCCATTGTAGTTGGATGGGTGTTGATAGGTCAAACACGATCGCCTTTCGTCCCAAGAAAGTTATGACGACGAGGTTGTTCAGTTCTCAGTTACTCTAATCGCGAATACCAACTTGTACACTTGTTTGGGTCATTTTTGCTTCAGCTGAGTGGAACAGGCCTTTCTCTAGGTAGTAGGATAATGTTCATTGTGTAATGTGAATGAAGAAGACAGCCGTTATTTTGGAACTGCGGAGCTAGTAGAGTTTATTTCCGGAGATTATTAGACAGCATTTGATGAAAAGGAGTTTTTATGCCCATCTGTGAACGTCGGTGATGAATGTGGTAGTGCTGGTGATGATAGATGGAGAGGAGAACTGAACCACCTGTTTTCTGTTTAGCCTTGGTTGATTTTTAATGCTGGACATGTGCACTATAAATGATACTATGGGATAGTACAATAAACTGCATAAGGTGGATGTTTATGTTTTAATTATTCAGATGACAGTGATGAAATGCCTGGAGTATTCCTGATTAACACATGCCCAAGCAACTAATTTTCATTTAAATTGGGCTGGAAGATAGGAAAATATGTTTGTTGGATCCAAGAGCAGTTCTTTCACTCACAAAACCGCAACTTACCAACTCACCTTCAGAACTCTCTAGTAGACAATTCAAATCATTAGATCACTTAGAAGCCAGCTTTTCCAATGTTTTACGTTAACCATGCAATGCATACCGGCTTGAAAACGGACATACTCACCGTTCATTGTGTTCAAGCTGTCCACTGGTCTACAGAGTGTGACTTATGAGTTGCGATTTAAAATTCCTGGTCTGTACCCGTATGAATCTTGACGACTCCATGGTGAGTTAACATTTGCACACCTGTCTTCATCATTGAACTCTTCGAGCACATTCTTATCTCGATGACTGATAGCAGTCGGTGAGGTCACACCAAGCAGATTTACAATCTGTAGTCACGGATCATCCCTAAATGGAAACTTCTTTCGAACACGGTTATTATTCACTGGAAGGTCTTTCGTTGGTTGTTCCACTAGGGATTGTTTTAAAACGTTGCTAAACTCCTGATTGCGTAAAATCTTGTGTGACTAATAATTTCACTTCATTCTTGTCCCAAAGCTCGGTGATATATCCTGTTTTTAATGACCTTTCAGATCAGCGTACACCCGTTGGGCATTGAGATAAATAAACTACCTGAATCCGGGTGATCTAGGCCTCCAACCTCGAACCGGTGTATTAATCAACGAAATTCATGAAATCGGCAAGACATGATCCGTTTACTTATGCTCATCAGTTGTTGAAAGTCATGGAGCAAGCAAGAAACATCCCCTTCATCCAAAAACTCTTGTTTATTCAATTCGGTCACACGAAACACGAAAACGGACACGTACGCATCAATGATGCCAAACAATCCACTTACTGCGAACTAACAATCGTCGACGAACTCGACAGCAGCATGGCACATCCAGCCTGCGAGTACCCTAGGCCACTTATTAAATCAGTGTATTTGCTGATGACATCGTCGCACTCTGTTGACTGTTGAAGAGAAGAGATGAAATCGCCACAGTTGAGTGTACCTCATTTGACAGTATAGAAGCGAGTACCTTTCGTTGAACGGCTTACACAACATGAACGTATAACCAAACAAGTGTCACATATGCAAAATTTGAAACGATAGCAACTGGGAGACTGATCGATGAGTCGATCAGAATGAACTCCGCTAGTGGAAAAATAACGTGGTAAGCTACAAAAAGCCACGGATGAGATGACTTTTTTCCACCTTCTGCAAAATATAGTGAAAAGGTGAAAGCAGAACTTCTGAATATGAACGCAACGCTGTAGCATGTTAAAAAGTCCAGAGTAGTAAAGTATAGATGATGACTTCAGGGTGATTAAGATAGTACATCTTCATCAGCTTGTTTCTGTTTACTCCGTTACCTGCTAATAGGTTTGTTCTTAGCCTGTCAATTAAATATACAGAAATGAGACTATAAATTGCCTCTCCCCCCACAATGATTTCAGGGTTCTCTCATTCCATCAACACTAGTATGCTTTTGAGACTCATCTACGACTCCATGTCTGCCACTTAAACTCCTAGATGATTATTCGAGTAAGAATCATTGGACTAGTCTTCAGGACTGGAACTAAACGGAGTTGGAAAGAACACAAGTTAAAAGATACACAGAATTCTCAGACTTCCAAACGATCGATTGTGGACTCGCAAGAAAGGAATTCTTGAAAAATCCGCACGTTAAGAGAATAAAGTTGACAGAACCAATTGCTTGTTTTCGGTGTTTTTTTATGCTAATCCAGTATATAGTTATTTATTTACCAAGTAATAGTTGGTGATATTGTGTTTACATAACTGATAAGGCTATTGACTGCGTTCAGTAGACAGACAACGTTAGACTTCGTTATTGGTCGTTTGTCCAAGTGCCTTATGATCACAGCAGGTGGAGTGCTTGAACGGGTTGCTTTTGAGCACGCAGGGTTGAGGAGTACAGGCGCATTCTGGTAGCCACGACAATAGCCAAAGTTAGAACGCTCTATAAAAAGAGGTTAATCAGATTGTCCAAGACTAGTCTGAAGTTCATTCTCGTTTGAATGATTAAGTTATAGCAGCAATTTATCGTTCTTTCGAAATAGTTCGTTCGTAATTGATGACGTAACGTTAGTCAGATGGTTCAAATTGGCATTCCACTATTCCACTTCTGGGCCAGGTCACTGAGTTGATATAACTTAGGTTGAAAGAACAGACGAAGTCCACATACAATGAAGTTATGTGACCAGATAGGCCGTTCTTTATTCATAGTGAGCTAATAACCATAAGCGCTTCAATGATGGAAGCAAAGCAGTCGAGACGAAAAATTCATTGTTTTAGCAGCAGACAGAAATGAACCGATTCACTAATTTTGGTTTTAGACAACTTGTATCGTTAATTCGATTGTTTGATGCGAACACTCAAAGCACATTCAAAGCAACTGACTTTTACTGTGCCCATTTTTGGTCGTCATTGTGAATGAAGTATGGAATTGAAGAGCACACCACACTAAGGGCCATCAACCGCCAATCAACATTAGAAATTTACACTCGATTATCGGTGTTTGTCATGCAACATAAGAGTCAGCCTAAACAATATCGCTTTGATCAACTGAAAGATTTGTACGCTGAATGCTCCTACGGCACTTAGAAGGCACGATTGCTGTGTCACTTGGAACACAATAGTGCAACCTAGTGGAGTTCAGAAGATCAGTGTTTCTTTGGAAATATGAAGGTTAAAGATTTAACTCGAGTTTCTTCTATCGTAATCGAACCCCTTTGTAACCATGTTCATTATGTTGATTGAAACACTTCGATTGATTTCTGTACTGTGCTCAAAGTAATTAACTAATTAAACTAATTGCATGAAGGTTAAAATTAAAAACCCTTGGGTTAGATTCTATTTTTCTCCATATCTAAAATTTAGTTAATCCGCTTCTCCCCCTATTTTTGGAAAACTGGCCGGTGGATTACAAACTTTCAGCATCATATCTATACAAAGTAAGGTTCACTCCACATCAGGTCAATTGCCTGTTTCTAATTGACCTCAAAAGATTTTTGAAATTATTTCCCATCAGATCTGCTACCTGAAACACAACACTCAATGTAGGGAAAAAACAGACTGACTCTTCTGACGGTACTTTTACAGTAGTGTATTCTGTTTCTACAGTCTACATACTAACGAAGTTAGTTACAGAAATATATATTCACTGTAATTGACAGTCATTACTGGTTGGAACGACTTAAATTTTGTAATATCAAAGCCAAATGCATTAATTCAACGACGGGAAACATTAACATTGACACCAGGTAACGTTGACAGCTTGCAACTCATGTTTCATTTTCTCTGTTTATTCCACTTTCGACATTCTTTCCTCAACAAACAATTTTACCAAACATCAATTTGTGAGTGATATTAGCTTATGAGACATATCATACTGCTTACAATCAAAATATAGTTTGAAGCATGGTTTGAGTAAAGTCTGCTGTTAGTCATTATGAAGAAATTAACGTTGTAATCTTGACAAACATCACAATGCACCGTTTTAGTTTTTAACTCTCTCACAAATAAAGTAAATCGGGCTAAATTACCCTATTGTGAGAGTACAAGGTATTCAATTATGTTACCTTAGATTTCAACTTCGGTTAACATAGAGCATTTTTGTCATATTTGAATTTAAATTAGACATTTAATGTTCTATCTGAGAACCTTGAAAACTTCGTGATTTCATCAGAATTACTGATGAGTTGTCGGAGATATGGTTTATTTTCAAGTTGACCAACACTCACATTTGGTCGCAGCGTTCGCATTCAGATAGACTTTCCAGCCAGCCTCTTTCGAAAAGAAGAACTATACTCGAGTTTCGCTCTTATTAGAGCTCATCAGCAGTGCATATCCTTGCCACGACCGGGATTTGAACTCCAGCCATTCCAATCATGAGGCAACCGTGTTAACCACTGCTCCATTGACCTCAAATTAGTCACGGCCGAATTATCAAATCTGAACGCTCAACCATTCCCGCTTGTGAGCAATGATCAGGTTGCCCGATCGTCTCGAGAGGAGACACAGTTACTTACTCGAAAAATTCGTAAACGTTTTACTTCTTCAACGTGGGCCAAACTTTTCACTAGCTATCATATATTTATTTAGCAGTGTCCTCAGACCAGCTACCGCACATGAAAATCAGAATGCTTTTACGTGTTTCATGTTGTTTTTCTTTAACGTCAATAACCATGCTATGCTTGAAGCTGTCAAATCTATAGTGGAAGATTTGGCCCGATTGATCCGTTTCTCTAGGATGTGCGATGATCTTCCACGTTTTCGCTCCAACTGTAGACGATATTCAGGTCATTGGTTAGCAGCTTAGTGTACGTATCGAACAGTAATTAAGTTAGATGTGATGGTCGGCTTTTCTCATGTACAAAGCTAAAGGTAACAGAAGCAATTGTGGTTGGATCCTACTGACCATGTCTGTATGTGTACAAACTGTCTGTTCAAAGCAGTTGCCTCTGCTGGCTAAGTATACCCAAAGAACATGAAGCACGACTTGGTATCAACGTGCACACAGCGGGCCACCAGCGTGTGCCACTGACCGATGGAGATATAGAAGTTGATTACAAGCCTGCTCCACCTGAAATCTATGGGTGTCCATACCTCCTGGTTGCATTGATCAATAGCACACTGAATGAGATCTTTTGTTTGCAATCTTATCGGCACATATAATGAGGTCTCTTGTTTGCAGTCCTGGTGAGTCTCAAAAGGTGATTTTGTTAGATGGACTGTCATTTCTGGCCACAGAATGGAGACTTCCGTAAAAATGTTTGTTGGTAAATTTGGTGTTACCCCATGCACTAAGAGATGAGTCTCGTCTGTTACTATCTCCAGGGTGTAGTAACATCTGTTTTTAGAAAGTATCGAACGCTTCAGCCGTATAGATAACCGTGCCTGTACTAGATTCGGTCCGAGTATAGTGGAAAATGTGAGATTGAGTGTGGATTGTAAAGTAAACGGAAACAGATGAGAAATGATATCGTCTGTTTGACGGTTAATGCCTACTCAACAAACAAGGACAACACAACATACCGTTCACATCTAATATCATTGTCTGACCATCCAGTTGTATGTAGGTGTTCATTGGAACACAGGGAGTACAATATCTGCTTACAGAAATGCATCTTTATAATCATCTTACACGGAAGAAACAGTGTTTGAAACTACTGACTCCAAAGTTCGCGAAAGGTTTTCCCCTCGGAAAATTCGCCTGTTTTAAAAGGAAATTGGCAACGTTACTTACTGGTTTTTGAACGTGTGCCAGATTTCCATTTCAGCGCGTGAAAGTGTATGGTGTTTTACAGAATGTATGCTTTTCCGATCCGATGTGATCTCTTAAAGACGCGCGTAATCACACTGGGATCAGAACATAATTGTTCTTCTTTCAGGCTTACTAAAGCTTAGCAAACCATTCGTGTGAAGAATTATGTATGGTAATGCTCGAATAGTGGTTGCTAACTCGGGTGGTAGTACTAGGGAGAATGCATGCTAACTGTGACAGTGATGTAATCAGCTTTTGGTTGAGGAAAAATGCCCCCCTCCAGATTGTAAGCAGTAGAAACTTGCCCATTTTCCAGAACAAACGGAAATTAGAACGTCAGATCAGGCTCACTCGAACAAATCCGTTTGAATTACATTGGTCAGTCACATGATTGAGCAAATCGTCGTCGGTCACACAGGAAAAAGGTGAATGTACAAAATGTGAGAACGGATTCGTCCAAAAAAACGATTATACCACTGGAGACTTTTATCAGTCATTTAAAAAAGAGTGAAGAGCATAATACCTAATTAAATCTGCATAATTAGTCAAACGAGTCAGCTTCAGCCAGAAAATATAGAGCATTTTGTTAAAATGCAATGCAAACGATAGAAGGAATGTTTAATCCACATTATAAAATGCCATTCTTATCTGGAGACACCCAACTATGCACACATGAACACTACAATTGTGAACATATGAACGGGTGGGATTACAGAAAAAGATTGAATCTGGATGTGGGGAAGTTTTCTTGTCTGTTTTGTCCGCAACAATAACTGCTTCACAGCTAAATGTGACACTAAAGAGAGAGTGGAACCATCGCCCAGTCGCAGGCGTGATCTAACTTATCCGAAGCGAGTTTGGATACTCTTGATGAATTCTTTACATGTACAAATTCACAGGAATTGACAAAACATCATGGTTACTATAATGTTTATTGGTGCGTTGTCATCCTCAATGATGGAAACTAATTTGGAAGGTCCGAAGGTTTCAGCATTTCACTGGCACACTTTAGGGAAAGAGAAGAGATACTCATCCCCACATTACCGTGACGGCGACCACCTGATGAATTTGGCTAAAGATTTCGATGGAAGGAAACGGGAATTTATAGCAGTGAATAAGAAGCGGATTATGTTCTTGTGTATCAGCATAACTTAAACATCTGTTTTGTGTTGTCGTGGTGTGAGTGCACAGAAAAACGTCTTTTTAACATAGTAATTCCCTAATGTATGCAACTCGCATTTACAAGCCGTGATTTTCATATCACACTATTAATTGTTTGGGTTGACGTGCACTGAACTCCAATCCAAATCACATAGACAGTATACTGAACGGAACCACAGAAAGCTTATAGAAAAACGGGGAAATGTTCAAACTTATAAGTAAGGTATCCTTTAGAAACTTGACACAGCTCGAATGGTGTAGATCGAACAGTCCTAGCGGCTGTCACACAAATAATTAATGCTTTAGGTTGTATAAAATAATACACGGCAGTTAGCCCTTGAGAATTTCAATTCAAAATGTTCTTGGTTAAAGTGTTCTCAGACTAATACAGGGCCGGATTGTCTCCTGTGCAAAAAGTACTCAAATAAACTGCAATATTCCAGGATGGAAATGAATGAGTGACAGCTATTCGACATTGAATTTTCAACAAGCCTGGTTGCCAACCTGCAGTTAACTTCAGCCCGCCACTTCCACATTTGTTCCGTTTATATATATATATATATATATACTAACCTGCAGGATTATTATACATGATTGCGTCATGAAGCCAACTGTATTATTGAGTGGAGTACAGTCAACAAGACGCGACAATCAGACCAGTATAAACGTCCATTTGGTCTGGTTATTTTACGGATGTGCAGTGCAGGGCTGTTCTGTGCAATCTCAGAATGGATAAATACAAGCAGACAATTTTAACGTGAACATCACTCACAAACGATCACAGGTTCGACGTTCCTGTTGAACTTCTAGCCCGTTGTCTTAAAAACGAAGCGATATACCCGACTTTTGCTCTTGTTAGAGCTCGTCAGTAGTGCATATCCTGGTCATGACCGAGATTAGAACTAGTCACGCTGACTCACTGTTGACTACTGAATCACTGACAACACTTTAAACATTACCAAATTATCACATGAAAACGTTCAACCAAGTTTGCTTGTGAACTCTATCTACGTTGTCTGAACGCTGCGAGAGAGTTTGGGTTCACTCAATGTGTCCAAGATTCCTCATCAAACTGAAGTCACGAAAGCCATTTAAGTTGCCGTGTAGCGTGTAATGTGATAGCAAATAACAGGGGGTTTGGCCGATGTAACTTTAGCCCCCTACAACAGTAATTGCGCATTTCGTATCCACGGGGGCTTTTCAATTAATCCCGTTTCAAAAAGAAGCGTTATAATCCTGCTATGTTCTTGTTAGAGTTCATCAGTAAAGTATATCTGAGCCTTGATCAAGATCTGAGCAACTCCCTACGTTTTTATGAGATAGGATTATCAACAAATTTGCCACCTACACCACCATAGACACGACCAACACACCATCTACGTAAACTCAGCCATTTTCTGCTATCATTGAAGAAACGACTTCTACAGTGTTTGAAAGCACTTCACAGATTTGCAATAATTGTGTTTTTGTGGTTTGGATATCATTCACTTGCGCGTCAACTTCTTCAAACCCAAATCCCCCAAACTTATTACGCACCATCCGCTAAATAAGTCATTTGAACCGCGCCTCGGGTAGAAGTGTATGTATAAATCTATCAGTCGTCAGTGACGTCTGGTCAGAACACAACGGGATTAATCTACGAACCGACAGTAGTACGTGGTAGTAGTCACCTCCTGTGTTTGACACACTGCTCGGTAGACCTGTCAACTTGAAGTGGCTTTTAGAGTTCCAGCGTTCAGGTTATCAGCGACACATTAAGTAAAAACAATGTGTAGCGAACAAGCTCGTGTTCAGTGATTCATCATCAGGCTAAATACATCACATTTATATCACACATTTCACGGGAGAATCGTTAGGGGAGTAAACGGGAGACATGTGGTTAATCAGTTCAGTGTCACACTGCAATCAAGCACCCACTTGGACAATGGGTCTTGACAAGCTAACCGGGTGGGGGTTGGCCAGGGCAGATCCAGAGCCTGAACAAAACGTTTCTGGACGCACAGGGGTGGGTTATACATTTGGATCCAAATAGCCTCTGCTGAAGGCAGAATCCTACTCCTCACCGCTCTCGACCGGATGGCCTTAACTCGGTAGATTGGACGAAATGCGTCCTTGACGTTGACAGTGTGGTTTTAATCCACCAGGTGTGATAGTATGGCGCTGCAGACAGACTTCTTTATATCACTGTTGAGCCAAGCTGGGTGGCGTTCCCGAATCCATTCCGATAAGCGTCTAGTCGTGCGGCCTGTGGAACCAGTAAATGAGTATACACAAAATGAGGCTGCGAAAATAGATACCTTTTCTTTTAGGCGTGGGCACATAATCGGATTGGACGTGAAGTGAACTCGTAGTTGAGAGAATGTTCTGCTGACTGCGGTTGTGAGCCTACGTGTAATAGTTTCGGCTAAAGTATCGTCTTTGAATGGTAGTCCGATGTGCACAGCTTTCTTTTCTACAGAGTACAGCTGGTCTTTTACCCCCCCGCTGTTGCATGGCCCTATCTATGAACCTTTCCGGGTAGCCATTGTGTATGAATATTTTGCGTACGATAAAGTTTGATAAAGTGCTCGCATTGACGTCCAAATGGGCATATCTTGGTGAGTTATTAACTTCATCTTATATTTCAAATTGAACACTGTCAGATGCATTGAGTTCGAAGAAAGCTTCACTTTTTGTTCTAAAAAATGAACTGATTGCTTGATTTAGTTTATGGTGAACGTCCTTAATAGGTACATTGTTAAGAAACCATATTTTTTCTAGCTAAAACTGTCTCTTTCCTCGCGAAAATGTTGTCCAATCAGAATGAAGCAAGATTTCCGGGACATTCCCGAGGTAACCCTCGCTACTTTTTGCTGCTTGACCGTCATGCCCAGTGGTGACTTAGTGACCTTAACTACTATTTCTGGCAATTGTCATCCAGTCTTCTGATTCAGCGTCTGTAGGTCACCACACGTCACTTGAATACTCTGTCGCATGTTCCGGAGCGCAACCGAGTGACTAATTGAACTCGTCGTTTGATTTAGCTTCGCGGGAGAAGTCGTGTTATTCTCGGGATTAAGTTCTTGTGTTGGGAAAATTTGAATCCCACCAAGCGCACTTCTGTTCTGTGGTCGATCCAGTGCATCTTTTTCGGACGCTCACAATATACATCGAACAGAACAAAACAACAGACTGTGACACGTACGAATATTCCCTATTTCCTGAAAAAGGAACATTTCACATACGGATCACAGACTTGCTCTGCTGTCGCCTCTAATTCACTCACCTGTTACAATACACTTGACTAGCTTCCCGGTGTGTTTGCTAATATGCTTATTTGTTTAGTTCACCTAATCTCCACGACAGTTGGGTCAAAGTTGTACTATGCATTCTTGTCTGCAGTGGCACCTCTGGATACTGGGTGTCAGTAGGCTGTAACAAATTTTGTGCAGAAGAGAACGGTCGTACAATCTGGTTGATGACTACATCTCACCACAAACTCAGGACATTAAACTTAATTGTAGACATCCAGTTGGTTCTTCAAGGAGCAATTCACCTTATTCCATAACTTTTACCGTGATAGATTGCCGAGAAAATGTCAAAGTTCCTGTATGCACGTATTCAAGCAGCGTTTTTATAGTTTATACGTTCTTCAGACAAAAATGTTGAGTGATACACGTATGACCAACGACGCCAAATATCAAAACCAAATCAAGCCGCTGGAAATGTGGTACTATTGACTACTAATATAATCAATTACAAGAACAAACCCCAATTCGTTTGCGTTCGTGGGATAAAACAATGTTTGGCCGCAATGGGCCGTCAAGGATCCAAAGGGCACGTCAAGTACAGGCACAAACGACCGACAGTCAATGACGGACCGACCGAATGCGATCAGATCGGTCTGATGTGTGTCTAAGTACCCGGGCTTCGGGTAGACTGATCAGTTGGTGACCGTTTAATGGCGGACCGTATTCACAGGGTGTAGGGAGGGTTACACTGACAGTTAACAATAGGTGTGTGGCAGGCGACTGGGATGCAATGACTGAGGGGGGCGGGTTGGAGGAATCAGTACTTTTAGGCATGTGTTGTGGGAATTACGAAAACAAGCGTGTAATTGGACGGGGTCACGAGGAAGGCCGCAGGAGGGTCAGTCGATGGGAATTTTGACCTCCAAAAATGCCCTACATATTTGCTTCCTTGAATAACACCAACTGGATGCACACCGTACAGGAGGAAGTGGAAAAGATCACAGAAACATCTGAAATCTTTCAGTCGATGTAAAACGTAATAAAATTTGTAAAGTGTACACCAGGTACTCTTTTTATCAACCTTCGATTGTTTTAAAAAAAGCCCACCCATGTTATTGTAAGTTTGGTATTGATGAGTCAATACGAAATGCTTGCATCTACCAGTTTTCATGTTCTATATGCTTTGTTCAAACTGCTCGAGGAAACCAACTGTTTCAAACCTCAAATATGTTACGCATCTGCGAGGTTTACTTCCCGGTGAAACATTTTGTGCACAGCAACGTATTCACGTAAATTCTATAGTCGGCAGTTCGTCCTCTTAATCCGTCACTCGAAATTTTTAGTGGATTTTTCTATATCGAAACTAGTTTTTAATGGCGATGATGTCGCATCGGTTCTGCTTTCCCCAAGTTGAGTTTGTTCATCATTATTTAAACGTAGTTTAACAGAGTAAGGAGATATGTGATGCGTCACGTTAATATTTCGTTCGCTCTCCTCGGGTTCGAACAAAAATTGTGCATCCTATATACCTCAGAAAAATGGGGACGAACAAAGATTGGACAGCCACACAGTCAATTCAGGATGTGGGGAACCCGACAGGTTGCCTCAACCAATTTTGTGCATACGTCACCGGGCTTCAAGTTCGATTACGTATTGTTTCATGAAGAACGAGTAACTTTGGGTTCTGAATGTTCCGGTTTTTGATGCAACTGCATACATAAGTGGTTTGGTGAGAACCTCGTTTCACACGGTAAAGCATATCAGTAACTCTGACAAACTACAAACAGAACAGGGGGTGTTATGAACAACTAGCAAACGGTCATCCAATGAAGTTCATTGGGGCACATAACAGAGTGAATGGGAACAATAAGCCCAGTGTGAGTGCTCGAAGGAACACTGGGTTCTTGTTTTATAGTCCAAGAGAAACCATACGGCGGAAGATTTCGTGTACAATTAAGAGTCCATTTCGGTTCGAACATGTTTGTCTGCACAGATGGGATTGAATCAAGCCACTAAAAGACTGGTTCTTTATAAGCGTACATGCAGCTCGTCCTGTTAGTTTGTCTCCCACGTTGTGCACTGGTTCACTTGAAGATGCCTTAGCAGCACAGATCAGGCAAGCACATCCCGAAATGATTGGAACAAGTGGTGACCGGCCAGTTCAATTAATCGGTTGCCAGAACGCTCACCTCAACGGTCGCCAAACCCCTCATGGATACGGGTCACCTAGTTGACATTAGGTCATTCAGACTAGCGCTAGGCCATCGTAACCCGACGTTACTCGATTCTATCAAAGCAACGCTTATCTGACCGTATCGCCCAATGTTTTGTTCACAAAAGTGGGTTGTCATGGTCCTAGTTACCGAACACTTGACGTGATTGTATGCGTGCTCAGTTGTCATTTGTCCATTTTTTTAATGATGTTTACGAGTTGTATGTTTTTATTTGAGATGGATAGGTGCAACCCAAATACTAATATGTCCCAACCTTTCTTCTTTTTGCTCTGTTAAAAATCGTTTTCTGTTTTGCGTTGTCGGCGTAAGCAGCTCGCTAGTTCAAGTGTACTTTTGTTAATCTCATCCGTTAGTTGTACATTTTCTAACCGACTCAGAGGCTGCCATAAATTTGCCAACAGAATTTTTTAAAACTCATCTGTCCCACTGTTTTCACATGTCCAAACGATGCAAATCTCAATAGCAGTACACAAACTTTCAAACTAATGTCTATCCACACGTCCTCTCATACTGCACAGGTTTTTTCCTCACTGTTTACGTTAGTTCCACAACAATCACAAAACGGCGTGATCTAAACCATTAAGCAATAATCGATCACTCCATTTTTTCGTTATCCTATAAGCTTAGCAATGGATAAAGGCGATGTTGAATATTTCATACAAATCCTACGTTCACAAGTTAAATATCCACTTTCTTGGAGTGCATACAGAAACTCACTGGTTCCTACATATGCGTAGATCTTGGCCTCGCATGAACCATCGGTAACCTTATTTGCAGTCAGTCTCATTCTACTCTTGCCTTCATCCGGTAAGGTCATTTTGTATGCAGATTTTAACCCATATTTCATCAATTCAGAACACTTTTTTTAAAATGATTCTAGAGAAGTTACAAAAACAAATGTTAGTTGTATTTATCGCTTAACACTGGAATCCAACCTGGATTGTTAGTACTCTTTCTGACCCTACTAGAACTCCGGCAGACGCAGCTGTTGATTTTTTCCCCAGTAATGATTGTTCTTTGTTCTGTCGCGTTTTTGCATTTCGACTCTGTAGCAGAAAGTTAGTGGAACACCTGTTGCGTCACTTCAACTGTTTTTGCAATGAAAATGGTGCTTCACATTTCACTGTACCAACACAACAATAACTCACAGTGGTCGTGACCGTACTTGACTGACCCTGAGTACCCGGGTGTATATCACGTGGTGGATTGTAGTGCCGACCTGTCAAGGCGGGGCGAAAAAGGGCTTGAATGTAGCGCGCACAGACTTTGCCCATTTCTCGTTGTTCAGCCATTCAAGCCCTTTTTCGCTCCGCCTTGACATGTGTAGCCTGAGGGTACACTAGGTCGTGACGACGTGATCGCTTGACAATGTGACCAATGCGACCGAACATATACTGATCGCTTCGGATATATGAGTCACCGACGTAGCCCCAGCGAACCACCAACGAAGTGACGATAAATGCGCTAAATGAAAAACAAGTCAGCTAGACTGTTTCTCTCTCAGTCTATTGAAGCAACGAGCACCGGTTGTTTAGCAACATACTCCCTCTTCTTTGAGGACTGCTTTATTTATACTCTTCAGTTTTCTGTGCATACTTTTTCTAAAGATGTCTTCTTTACCAGAATTTTAGGCCGTTTACTTTCTGTTCTATCGAAAGTATACCAACGCCTACTAGTGCAACTGAACGCCTTCTGCGACCGTCATGCACTGTTTTAATTTAACACCTGTTTCTATTGTTTGTTTGAATTTCTAGTCAGGATTTTACTACTGGAGAGTCCTTTATTTACCGGTGCACTTTAAGTTTACAGCTTACTTAGCCAACCTTGGCCACTTCTGCCATAAAAGCCTTTGTTCACAAGCCACACCACCTTATTCCTTCCGGCTTACATTGAAACAACGTGAAACCACGGATGGGGCAGCGCAGGCTACTTCTACTGTAGCAGGCTCATTCGAACACAGCTGACACCAACCACCTGTTTGACAACCAAGCACCTGAACACCTTATTCGATATGTATTGCTATCTGTTCTTGTGAATTTCCTGAAACTTTTTACCCCATAAACCGTATAACGCTGGACATAAAGCTCCGTGTGTGTGGTATAGATAAACCTGCGCTTCTGTAGTTCATTGAGTACCTCCGAAATCGCTACTGTGATGTCAGGATCAATGATGTACTTTATGACTGGTGCCACGCACTTGACGCTGTCAGAGGTATTTATTCAATAACCGTTGCTTTTTACTTTGTCCGTATTGTAAATCTCACCGCACACAATGTGATAACATTCAATTTGAGCATATAGTAGATAGTTTGACAGAGAATGAAAGGTTACAGAGAGATGTAAACGTGTCACACCATTGACCTATGGGTAACCAAGACCACTAGGCGTTCGGTAAAGCGTAAATGGCATTCGGACTGCAGTGACTCCAGCTTTGGAGACAAAAAGCGGAGTTCCGCTACTTGGGAATGAAATTTAGTAAAGATTGATTCATTCGATCTTAGTCTGTCCGTCAACTATGTAACAATGGCCAAGAAAGGGAATCTGGGCAAAATGGATCGTCCCACCCAGACTGCTTTTAACCATGTTCAGCCTATTGGTACGTCCACTGCATGAACCAGATATATAAACCTGTCGTCCGTCTAATGTGAAGCACTATCCTAAACGACGATTTGTGGCGAAGAAATATATAACGATTCACAACTATTCCTTTGTTTCTTTATGCATTTGGGCTGCGCAAACTGGGTCAGTTCCTTTTTCACTATCGACGTGTCAGATGAAATCTAATTTTAGCTTATAAGATCCCCCATCAACCTCTGCTACTGGTAAGAAACATGCTCTTCACAACTACAGCCAAGTGTGTCATTTTTTGTCTCTGAAAATTTATGACATCACGTAAGCTATCCGAATTGTAGAGAACACGTTTTTGTTATCCGAGATTGTGCAATGTAGAACAAATGACCAGAATGTGCTATAACTGCGTCGTAGCCGGATAAATGCAGGCGCAGTTTCGCTACACTCATTTAAATATCCAGCAAAGCTTGTAGGCAACTTTATCACCATTGACACGGTTGTATAGCGAAGATGCACGAGACGTCTTCGTGTTTACTTCAGTTTGATGTTTTGGTTTCACGAAAAAATCCTCTTATAATAGACGTTAAGATTTTGGTGAATTTTTCTGTACTCAATTTCTCCAAGTTTTTCTTCAGTCTTACTTAGGTCATACTCACTGACTTTTTTAAGAGTAAACCCGTCAACTTTTTTCAATCCCAAAACAGCCAACCCAAGTTCAAATGTCTAAGCCTTCTCACATGTGTGAAATTTATATGAGTCCCTTCACGTTCACAAACTTTAACCAGACTTCTCCCACCCTTTGAAAAAACGAAGCCGTTATCAGGAAAAAGTGTATAGGTGTTTATGCATAATATATTCATAATTATTATTTGTGAACATTACCGCTGAGTTGATCGGTGAGAAAATTAAGGAAATGCCACAATTCGGTTGTCTCATCAGTATGTTGACACGGTCCACTTGTCAGTCGCGTTCATTTATCAAGTACCAGAACGTCATATTGATCACTTTTGTGTTCCTTGCCTCCGTACGGAAAGTAGCCACAACTGCCTCCTTCAGGAACCTATAGAGAAGATGCAATCCATCTGGTTTACGAAAGGGCATAGCACAAATACACATATGGTAGGGTATACACATATGTTGTATGAACTCACGTTAGTTTCTTTCGTCAACTGTTACATATTCTTCTCTCATTGAGTGGGACTGTCACACCATTTTTCACTAAACTATAAGCTGTCAAGCACTAACTACGACATCAAAGTGATTTGTGGTACGCTTTACCAAGCGACGATCTCAGTGGCCTACAGTAAGATGACAGACACCTAGCTGCATGGTAGCTGAATTAAACCCCAAATACTTCACTCCGGACAAATTCCTCAGTGGACAAACACTTCGGGGACAGTTTTTCCATGCACATCATAATCATGAAGAGTGCATGTGGTACACTTCATTCTGGTCTAAATTAGTCCAACATATAATTCGTCAGTGACCTCAGTCATTCTGAAACATTAATTCGCGTAACACAAAATGCCATACTTGGGCTCGGTGGTGACTGCAAAATTAATCAACTTCATAGTGCAAAATACGTAAACAATACGTGAGAGAAGCTGGCTGGCTTCCTGATATTTGTTACGGGGAGCGTTAGGGGTCAACTATAGTGTAGCAGGATGATGTCAGTTTTTCATGTCATGCATGTCATATCATGCGTTCTCACATACTGAGATGACAAACGCTGATGCAAGATTTGATGCATCATACCAATCTTCTATCGGACTGTTGCTTATGAATGCTCTTGAAGTTCGTTATTGGTAGGCATTCCAACTACCATAAAGAACAAACGATAGGCCGTTTACACTTCACCATATGATAGTTGAACTATTTTCTCATATGGTCTGGGTTAGCTGATCGACGCATCTTTAAAACAACGGGACACTGGCGTGAAATCCTCTGACAGTTCAATGACATGGCACAAGCTTTTGAAGTACGACTGGAATAACTGGAACGGATCGAAAGTTAGAATAGGGCACAAGCACACGTTGATGTTTCTTGCAACTAAATCTCGCAAGCTCTCTCTGTAAACCAGGTTGTTCCTTATGCAATGAACATCGCGTACGACGGAAATGGAAGCCCAGAATTTTGACATCAGGAAGATCCATGGCGGCCCTCTCAGGCCACCGTACTAGTTACTGGGTACAACTGTAGCTTTGGATGTTTGAAAATGTGTGAACAAATGTAACAGATCTCGATGAGCTTACTGGTACTTAACACGTAAATGGCCAGTACATTCACGTAGTGAGCACGCTTGTGCAATTACGTAAATAATGTAGAAGCCACTACATATATATAATCGCAAGTCCAGTCGAACGAGCCCTATAGAATTTTGAAATATACTCGTGTGTACAGAAATCTCTTCTGGTCGCCTAACCTGAAAGAACTTTTAAAATCCAGAGGAGTAACTGCCCGAAGAATGTTGGTTTGCTCAGAGGTATTGAAATAGGCGTTATCCAGCTTTTCTTTTGACGCAGAGAATCGACTATCTCCCGTAAATTCTTGCACTTTGGTGGTGCGTGCAACAAAATTTTTGGGCTTTTTGCATATAGATGACTAAGATCTACCGTGACATTTCTAGGGTGTTGGTAGTTGTAATGTCTATTTCCAGCTTGTTGCGAATGGCTTTTTTGTTTATTCACCCTCGTCTCCGAGGAGATCGTTTAATATTTTATGCGTATAAAAAGTTAAGGTACAAAACTTTTCAAACTTCCAGCAAGCATTTCAGCTGTGTACTCTGCCCTTGACAATAAGATTTCTTCCGAATTCGCCACACACCACAAATCGGAAGAATATTCAGGAAGGACACGCTGACGCTCAGATGTTAGCAGGTTTTTATATTAGTGTCCTGAACCAGTGAAATGCGGCATGTAGAAAAGTTTCCCAAGAAAATGAAAGCCACCATCTCGGGTCCCCTTGAGAGGGTAATTGTAAGATGGCCACAGTTACTAATTCACCGAAAAATACAGAACTCAGAGTTCAGGCCACAGAATGATGCTCTTTGTTGAATACTTTTGTAAACAGTATTTTTAAACCAGTTTTAAGGAAGAACCCTATCCGCTAGTTTACAGTGTGATAAGACTTAATATTTCTCTACCCTGTCTCCGGATAGGTTGTCTCGGGATGAATCATTTTCAGGAAACGCCTTCCAGGAGAGTAACTGTTTCGAAATGAATTATTCGTGGAATGGAGCGCTGCAAAATAAATGGTAAGGAACCACTGATTTGACCTTGCCATGTTTCGTCATGATCGTGCCTGAGACAGGACCGAACTCAAGACCTGTGGATACGTATGGTTTAGAATGTTTTTCCCCAAGAGACTGAAACTGACGTGCCTCATAAATATCTAACGTACTATTCTGATAATTTCTGACAGGTATTTGGTTCAGTTCGTCGATGTAGTCGGTGCTGATGAGACAAAGCTAGGTCAGAACAGGGCACACCACTTCACACGTGATCACTGAGACTAAATTGGTGAAGGATAAACTCATCTTCCATTTTTACACAAGTGCACGAGTGGAAAAAAGAAGATTTAATGAAAATAAGACTTACCTTGCCGATAGCTGGTTCAAAGTTGATTTCAGCTTTGGCTATATAGAGAGGTGATCCGTTGCTAGTCAAACCGCCAACAATTGCTCGTTTTGGAACTTGCCCACCGCTTGCATGCTCCCATTTGTAGCTGAGTAATTAGTAAATTGAATGAATCGATAAGAAGGCACACTCAATAGAAATACCAATACATTAGCGCTGTTAAAGTGGGCTTAAAATGAGTATTACAGTCATAATGGCCGTACAAGGATTCTTAAATGCGTACCGGATACGCGGGGGTTGTTCCTGAATCGGATACTCACATTAAAACCATGTTCTTCGTTTTGCTTGTCACATATTGTCGCCAGTTGATTTAGATAGTCCAAGTGATTGGTGGACACGTTCAATTTATCGTTTACCCCTACGGCTTGTGCGTGATTAACAGAGTACTCAAGACCCGGTCCTGCTGACACGAATTTGTATGCCATTCCTATCAGACCCAACCAAGCTTGCACCAGTATCATTGATACCACTGTTACCGAGTCTGGTTGTCAAGATCAAAATCTAAAATGAGTTTACCGTCTGAGTATGTCAGATGAGTTGTCCTCAAGGAACGTATCCCACCTAGTAGACCAATTAAAAGTAACCATTACCCCCAAAACATAGGAATCACAACATCTGTGTCAGAAGTTCTAATCGCGGAGTTGTCGACTGTACTTAACAGGACAGTTACTGTGTCTCCTCTCAAGACGATTGGACAACCTGATCAGTGCTCACAGGCGAAATTGGTTGAACGTTCACATATAATAATTCGGTCGTGCCTAAGATGAGGTGAATGGTGCCGTGGTCAACACGGTTACATCATGGAAACGTGACCGTAATTCTATAGCCCTGGCCGTCGCAAGGCTGTACACTACTGACGTGCTCTAGTGTGGGCAAAACTTGAGTCCACTGCCTCTTTTCGAAAAGGCCGACTGAAAAGTCTATGGGAATGCGGACGCTGCGATCAATTATGAGTGATATTCAACATGAAACAAAAGTTTGGTCACGAAAAGCAAATGCTCAAACCTCTAGTAAGAACTTGTACTGCACACTGTGTTTAGTTCACTGTGATGGTGTTTACCGGGAAGGAACCTGTCTCATTAGTTAAAAACATCCATTGGTATATTGCTTCAACACTATCTAGTGGTTGCCGAAACCGTCGTATTTTAACAGAGCATTTGGTAACTAGGAGAAAGTGGAATTCTTCAAAACAACTGGTCTCGTGAGGTGTCATTTTCGCATTGCCAATCCCAGACAAAACATGGCAAAACAGCTGTTGGCTGGTTGTTTACATGTAAACTGAAGGCATGTGATACATACGGCAGGTTCGTATCCAGCTGTAGCTCATATTTTCTTGCTATCCTCTCCATATTTAACAAATATGCTAACTTACTGACTACTGGATGTAGAATTAGAAGATATACTGGAATTGGCACTGAAAGAATAATTCGTCAGGGTTTTGGAACATGAAAAAATGATCACTTCAAGGACGAAAGTTGCGCCGGGAACTTATTTGACGTAAAGTTTTCACAGACTGGAAGCATAATAATATAGCTCAAGGGGTATCATCAGCCAATGTTTTTTTTCCGCAAAATTCGAGGTTACGAGGTGAACTAATTGAGAATAAGTGAGGCAAAATGTTCACCAGGGGCCAACTCACTTTTCCGATTCATTCATTAATGTCACATGATAATTCCCAGCGCGTTGAATCAGATAGGAAAAGTGCTTTATATCGGGCACTGCTAGAAGTTGGTTACACAAATACTTTATATGCATAATCTCACTGTGTTTTTGGAGAACCTCGGCACTTCACGCGTGCAGGTGTAGATGATACGTCAGTGTGTGATGTTTATTTAAAGACAGACACTAGGACGGCCGCACAACCCGAATATCGTAAACATAGTGGAGCATTGTTGACCTTGAGGCACCGTAGTTAGCACAAGTGACGTTGAACTGCTCAACCCCAAAGTAAGCTGCTGCGTTGCCGTACAGAAGGATTTTATCCAAAAATCAAAGATGACCACCTTCAAAATACCGTAGTCTGTATAGTTACGTAAATGGAGATGGATGGGTAACACAAATACCGAAGATTAGTAAGTTTCAAAACCGGGACACTTTTGGGACGTGATGTGCTTTCAGTTCGACAGCGTCCAATTTGTGTATTCATACACTCTTTGCGTGCACTAGTCTTCACATCACTCTGACTGAAGTCGTTTGCCGCGACTGCAGTTTCACAGATGCCGCTGACAAAACTATGCGAAGGCTCTAGCAAGCAGTAACCAGTAAAGTATAAACGGAATACCTGGATATCATTTCTTCTCATTCATATTCACTGTTTACTATAACCTGGAACCTAAATTAATGTTTTCCAGATTTCCATTGAACCTGTAACAATGTGGTGAAAATTCTCGTAAACAATTCGTTAACCTTCTTGTTCATCACCAAAAATTTATAGCCTGCGGCGACTTTACATATAAAATTTCGCTCGACAAATTCCTTTCCGTTAATTTGGAGCTGTTCAGACATAGTTTTGCGCCTTCATCTGGTCTTGTTTTTCTTCTGCTAGTATCTGTTGGGTGGAATTCCACACAGAATTTGACGGTTCTCTCTGATTGACAATTTACTAACCTACTCGTGGCCTACATCTTGGTGACTAGTGTAGTGGGTCTCAGTCTCACTCAACAAACCGCGATCTGGTCATGATTAAGAAAAGCAGGCCAAAAAGTCGGTACGAAAATCCCATTGCTCACATTGACGATGATCTCATAAAATGTGTGACAAGTGATTGGAATCGAATTGGATTGATATTTTGCTCAAAATGTTTCATTGTGAACACTCACTCTCTTTAGAGAGTGTGATGACCTCCAGGTGCGACTTCGTTACTACCTGAGAGACACTTAAACAGCAGTAATTGATACCGGTAGTGAAAAAGGTTTTATACATTTCAGATCTTCGGTGGAGTCATACTGTGTAGACTGGTGACTATGGACGATACCTTGTTGATGGTCAACTTGAAGTGACCATTTGCTCAGAGGTTTCAAAATAAATGCACGAGCTACTTATGTATATTGGACGCGTGGGAAAGGCCGCTCCAACGAGATATATGTGGTGCGTGCATGAACGCCTATTTGGTTTATGTATTCTACCTCGGCAGTTGAATGTACGGATGTGCGCAAACACACGGCTGGGGGCATCCGATTCGGAGTAGCCTGTCACAGTGACCGAAGCCAGAGGACGCCTGCACTTATCCTTCACTGTAATTGGCTTGCGTTGCACCACTTGCAGTTCCACCCACACACCACATATCCAGTGTAAACCCGAAGGAATAAGACCAGCAGGTGTGCCACTGGGGCCTTTGTGTCCAGCCGGCCAATGCTGGTTAGCCACTTGATTGGCTAATAGGGAAAGGAAACTCTTGTCTCTCGGAAACTAAACAGAGAGAAACTGCAATGACGAGATCTACACTGAGAAGAAAGATTTTTGAAGTGTAATGCAAGAAGCGTTGCAGCATAGTAGTGCAGGTTAGTGCATCCCAAAGAAGATAGGGATGAAAAGCGAAATTCTCATTGAACTATAAAAAGCCAGCCAGACAAATCTGAAGAAATGAATGGGTAGGAGATTGCAGACGCCCAGGTTTCTGAAAAGAAGAGCGGATTAAGTGTCAACGACCAGGCTGTTGGCCGATGCAGTCATTAACACAAGTAGAATGGATATAAACACACACACACACACACAAACCCTGGTTGATGAGAGTTGGCTTACGGCAGTAGATTTTTAGTGGGCATTGCAGTTGAGCACCTGCTTATTGAGTTGAATGTGTATAGTGTCCGGCACACAGGCGAAGGAGTTCACAAAACTGAAGTAATTGTGTTATGACAAAACACAACGGACGTCAGTGATCTCACTAGAATTGTTCAATCATAAGTTTCAGGAGGATTTCCAGGGGAATATCAAATCTGGAGGTTGTTTTAATGGAACACCTGAACAACTGCCCCGTTAACCAAATAACTTTGAGCGAAGTTGAGTGACAGGAACGTATCAGCACAAAATACTACAGAATAACTCTGGAGGCAGTGCTTTTCAGGTAGTTCATTGTGGTCATGTACACGCTGCGTGAGAAACAGTAGCAGCGTTGAAAAGGGAGGTTTTACGGATGGGTTACGCCTGTACGGTGCATATCACAGTTAGGTTCAAGGAAAATTAAATATTCTGTCCTCCACAAACTGTCAAGTTTATTTGGTTTTCAAATAGGCGCTACCGAACTTTTCAACCAATCGGAGTAATTTTACTGTTACGAATCAACTACTCCGGCTGATTGGCTGATTGATATCAAACCGTGAGAATGTGAAGTGCGGGTCGAAAGACGGACATAATACAAAGAAGAATACTGCGAACAGGAGAGGACTGCCAGTGGCCATTTAGGTAATAGAGCTTTCCACCTTCTTTTAAATGCTGGTCACTTGTACTCCAAATACTTCCAGTGGAGACTGGATCCGTGCCACAGGCTTGCCAGCAGAACAGATACGATCCACCTACCAAAGGTTATTTTGACGCTTAAAAGACTAGATTGCAGAACACTGACGCCCTTTGGCTAGGTAACACTATAAATGAGAAAAGAAATCTCTTTGAGTGGATATGTCCGCCTGAAACCATAACAACCATTTGTCCTCCTGAACCGCCGGTTTACTGGAGCAAATTCACTATGCTACATGTGTAAATTTAAGATCGATAGCTGGTGGTAAGATGCAAGTATAACTTCTAATGCTAGTCTGATTTAGACGCCGTGTGCATTGCGTACAGTGTGTCTCATAATTCTGAATGGTCAGTTTCATGATCTTTTGTCTATAGCAAAACAACGGACGGTTTGCAAAATTTTGTAGTGGTGAAGAAAGCCGCTGCCATTCTTCTGTATGCCGAAAAGTATGATGTAACGTTGCGAAAATATTTACTAAACACTGGATAGTCTTATAATTAGGTCGTGAGTTTAGGAGATTTCAGGTTGTGACCTTTAGTAACGTTAACATTTTGGCAGCTCCTCCTGTTTAACATTGTTAGAAATTTCAACAGAGCAGAAAGAAGACATATATTGCGATATGTTAACATTTCATTTACTCTCATCAGTGGTAAACCTAAAACATGCCAGCTATATACACCAACTAATTAACGACAAACAGGGACTAGACACACACACGCACACCACTTATTATGTAATCATGACCATGGCAACCCGACCGGTTGTTGTTAGAAATGAGATTCGCTGGAGTACATATGTTATGACCCATTTTAGCTTAAGCGGCTGAAAGGACTATAGATTATTCCTCATTAGTCTACATGATAAAAACCAAAGCAGAGGGATTGTAGGTTTGAAGTTAGTCGCGTTTCGATTTTAAATTCTCTGTTGCCATGGCGTATACCTTCTGTCTCCCAAAGGAGTAACTCACGTTAAGTAACGGTTATCAGACAGGAGTTGTCCAACGCCTGAATACAAAACTCCCGCCCACGGAATAGGTGACAAAATGAGACGAAAAAAGCAATGCGTACGTGTTTAAACAAATGTCCGGTTGTTACAGCATCCGTCATAGCCCACATTTTAGTAACGAATTCACTAGGGCTTTTCACCACTCAAGCGAATTTTTTGATCGATTTGTCAACTTTTGGAAGGTTTATCTGAGAGAGAGAGAGAGAGACGGAACCACTTCAAGCTGATGTGTGGTGTAAAAACATGCACCGTTTATTCTGGACTTGATCAGCTTCGCGTCTATTGTTTCCAAACACTTCAACTACCAGACCGTTTATGTAATTCGATCTGTTAGGTTTGCTGAACCACGTACCTATTATGCTTCACACGTTTGCAACCGATCAGTGTAAATCAGATCGATGGCGCGCTGACGGCTATTGATTAATTTGCCAGGACTTGTGTAGATTTCACCATTGGCGAAACAGACGAGGCGTCTGTTTCTTCTACTAACCACGAACATTTTTAATGTGCATCGGTATACATCCTAGATACAGTTTACATGATGGTACTCAACAAGAGAAATGTTCATTTTAGGCGAGACAGTTCGGAACAAATGTGATCCCCAAAATAGAATACCGTATGTTAGATTCATGCAAACAAACAATGGTAAACTCTAGTTTTGTATCACTATAGTCCATTCATATAAACCGAACATTTAGAATAATTTTTCACTTCATAGAGCTAACGGAGGCCCAGTGACAGTGACATCCGATGAACGATTGCACGGCAGTGGGATCAAGCCCGGTCACTGTCAGTTCGTCTGTTCACATTCGAGAAGCCTAACAGGATTCAGCACACACGTGATCTGGTGTTTGACATGACAACAAACACCTTGTGGAGTAAGAACTAAAAAAGTTTTCCTTCAGTAAAATAACACTGTTATCTGTTAACCGGGGAATCCTAGTATGAAGTTGTTCGAACTTACTCACTTTGTGGACTAAAATTCATCATTCGTTAACTAACCGCTGTTTTAAATTCAAATGGTTCGACCTTCTCTGAGATGCCTTTTCGACTTGAAGGAAGTCACGAGTTCAATGTCAGATTCGCCCGAGCAACCCTACCTGGTTGATCTGGACATATGCAACCGAACAGTGAATGCCGTTTTTCACATTATGACGCAGCGCGATAATTCTGTTTGACCACATAGTCCACCGAAATGATAGACATACAATCGTGATATATCGAAATATTTTGACACTTACTAATCAAAGTTCCATGTATCTCTGATGAAAACATGATCGCATTTGTACACACCGATGAAGGTTTTGTGAATTACCTTCGAACTGGCTACCAGCCCAAGTCATTCTATCATTAATTAAATTCGGCCAGATGAGTTGGCAGGTTACACAAAATTCACTACCGAAGAGTATTAATGGTACTGTCTGGTAAAAGTTTAATTTTCATCATCTGCTGTGCTCCCTTTGCCCATAACTTGAAATGAACCAACCGCTTTCTGAGTTTGGCTTGCAAACTGATGAACATTCCTCCCTGCCACAGGCAGAATTAACAGAGGTCTCGCAAGTAGTAACCCTCGAAAAAGAGATGGACGAGTGGTTCAACATCTTGGGTCACATCAGTACCAAGTGCGTCGAGAACGGAACCCACGACCCGTGAATTAGGGTGTTAATCCACTGTATACCGGCAGCCCAGGCGATCATACATTAGACCGATTTCTCGACATGTAAGATACTGATGAGACCCAGCGAACTGGAAACAGTTGTCCACCACCCTTTTAACGATCAC
The DNA here is from genome assembly GCA_008508345.1 of Paragonimus westermani. Taxonomy (NCBI): domain Eukaryota; kingdom Metazoa; phylum Platyhelminthes; class Trematoda; order Plagiorchiida; family Troglotrematidae; genus Paragonimus; species Paragonimus westermani. Next base: position 30,631 of record QNGE01000609.1, read on the forward strand.
TGTAATCAACTGCTTACAAAGATGGTCTCCCTTCTCTGACGGCATTATACTCCGGATCATGAAGTTACCGGATTCCATTCGTCATGGTTGCTACTGTTATTGTTGAGGATTTTGTAGGAAGCTTTTATTCGTTAGAAGGCGGGTTATGAAAAGTTGGAACCTCGAATTTGAAAAATGCTATCAAAGTACCACTAGATTAATTGTCTGGCTGTATCAGGTGTGAACCATTAGAGGTTAAACTCAACACAAGAGGGTTGACCGCGGCATGATGACTGGTGCATAACATAGAAGTTCTACTCATAATTGGTTGATTCGTGTTGCTGAACGATAAGAGAGATGAGCGAAAAAAGGGCACGCTAACCAGTTGAAGTGGATAATAAGCTCCCGTCACGTGACTAGCTTTTAATTGCGTGTAGGACAACTGCCTGTTCATGTTAGGTTTCAAATCGAATTAGTTAATAAGGCCTCTAGACTGTTAATAATTTGCATGAAGAACGGCAGTATGAGTTGTATTTAAGCAACTAGAGAAAAATCACTTCAGTTCCTTTGGTGAACAGCGTGTTTGTTACCAAAGTTCGAATGTCATCGACATATGGTCCTAACTGTTAGAACAGGCGAAGCCATTTGATGATATTCAGAATAAAATTGACTATCGTTCTTCCTACTGCTCATGAAATGTGTTTGTCTGGACCGGAATTTAGACAGTGACTCAATTACGTGTTTGGCAAACATGTTTTACTCACTGCATCAGTCCCCACTGAATCATTGTATCTGAGTGTCCTTTCAAAACCACGTGTAGCTAATAGTCGGGTTATTCACCAAGCTTTTCCGACACATCCGGTGACTGTCCTGTTAAGGCCAAACGATAGCCGAACAATCAGAAGTTGTTATTCTACCATGGTCTCCAATGAAATTTTTAAGTGGTGATCGAAATATTTTTGTTTTAATCCATACAGGTTGAGTGACACATTTCGTTCCAGCTCTCAACAGTCATACCTCAAATGAAGACATCGCACTGGTGGTTTGCTGTTGTTTAAGCTTACCAATAACAGATTTTCTTGTCCAAGCAAAGGGTTCAACTCTAGTCTTTGTAGTTATGAGGTCAGAGTAGAGGTGACCGTTTTGGTCCTGATCAGATAATCACATTTGGACGCCAAACGTCAATTACCAGTGAATAATGATTAAATTGTCCGACAGTCCCGAGGGAATCACAGATTAACTGTATAACCTCGTATTCCGAAGTCATTAGTCAGGAACGGAGCCAAACTACGTGACTGATTCACTCGTCTGATTGAATCATTTGTTCTGCATCAGTTCGTCTGCACTGGTATTGACAAGTACATCGGCTTAACAATAAAAAAGATTATCCTAGTTTATCACTGATCATCGTCCGTAGTCCTTTAGTAAAGGTACTGCCACATTTGCTAACAGTATGATTTTGGAGGATCTAATAAACGGCAAACAAAGGTGAAATTGAACAAGTTTTTTCAAATGCATTTAACCACTTCCAGAGCCCAGCAAAAGCCTCAGGAAGACACTCTCATCTACGTCAGAAGTGATCACCATCTGTTCTCTAGGACCAGAACTGTTGTCCTGGTCACGAACCTACTCTGTACGTAAGTCTTACTCTATTTAAGGAGACTGTTTCTTGCATTGCTACTCTACTGGTCTCTTTGTGAAAGATAATATCAATCAGTAGGTTAACTCATTTATGCCACGACTGTTCTGTTATGCAATTGCTTGCTCCTTTCTTTCTGCATGTTTGACCGACTAACCTACATACAAAGTTCTGGTTGTACAACGATCTATTGATCATCATTCCTGTTTCATTCATCCACACTGAACCCCAATCAGTCATTTGCACTCATATGCATCTAAAGTACTTTTATGATATTCAAAGGAGTCGGAATTAAATGACTGAACAGAACAGTGTACACGGTTTCTGAATACTCATTATCAAAAAGTCCTATATAAGCAACAGGCTGTGTAGAACAGTTTAGAAATGATAAGCGGAAGTAGAGTGGTTTCAGAAGGATAGATTAAGAAGGTCTGCACTAGCAAGAATGCAAATGAGAAAAAGGTTGGAAAAAGAAACATGAAGAGATACGGAAACAGCCAAAATGAACACATTCATGGCTTATCAAAAGTACAGTAAGCATGCCTTAATGTGCAAAGATAGTGGTTGGCTGAAAGCAGTTGTGAAGGGTCGAGCACAACTTCACTCCACTGGAAGGATACTGCTTAGTTTATTGAACATGTGCGTAAAGTCTGCACTCAAAGCTATCCATTGATGACATTTTCAAGACAGGCTCTAGTAAAATGTTCAAGATAAGGCGCAACAGGAAGTCAGGTATTGAGTTTCAGCCAGGCGTTTCCCTGGTGATTCCGTATCCACCGGTTACTCAGAAGATCATGAGTCTGGCTAATCAAAAGTAGGATTTACAAGAGGTGATATGTATTTGGTGGGGGATCCCACGTGTTTAACTGAAGTGGCTCCTAAATTACTCCGGTTTGAACAACTTGTCCGGATAAGGTAATGGAAAAAAACTGGGTGGCTAGCTTTTTATCTCTCATTTCGTGTCACCTGATGTGGAAGGTGTGACTGCATATTTATCTCAGAATGAGGCTAAAGCAGTGGGTTGAAAAGTATCGAAAAGCATTCAGAATAAAACATTCAAAAACAGGTTGGTAGTTAATTCAAGTTCCGAATTGGCTTCCTCCGTCATTAATGTAACAGATTAACTACAGATTGAGTTAGCCAGTAACAAATTTTCCCAGATGCTGTTGGTAGGTGATGGCATCTGGTTTTTCAACTTTAAACACATACTGCTTGTGAAACGAGTAGGTAACCCTGAATCTGTTCACACCCAATACGCCCATGATTAGTCTTCATTCAAGATCACCATGACTTGGAAGTTTTAAGGGATTTATCCCTCCAAAATGATGGGCTGACTGATGCGCAATGATTTCTTCTGCACCAGCGTTTGATATTGTCGAGTGAACGAAATTATGACTTGGGTATTTTCCGTCATGCAGTTCTCCGGAAACAACCCCACGTTGAAAAACGGTAGTTTTACCAAATGAACCATGTTAAAAGGTAATCAGATATCTCATCCTTTACATAGTGTGCTTGTTAAACAGAGTATTGGTTTAAACGGGACAATTCAATGTTTACAGTCGGCTTGCTCAAAGTCCAATTGTTTACCAGACTAATATCCGCCGGTGGAACAGCTTAAAACAAATCGATTCGGAATTTGTTACGTAATGTGTCCCTGCCGCTGCTTTCGTCAACTTCTAGAACAGTAGGCAGAATCACAACTTATTGATTAAAACGACTTCTTTTCGTTGAGGTGAAGCGTAAACTAATTACTGAAACCAGATGTTGGTGTTTATCAGATTTGTCACTGCTGATCAGCAACCTAGACACAGGCTTGGACTCAACTGGATATGGTTGTCAGAAAAAAATACAGCCGTTGGATTGTCGGTTAGCACCACATTAACTTCATCTAACCCATCGTGATTGGTTTTGAAGCCCAACCATTGCAATACTATTGCTTGTGAACGTTGGCAACGTAGACTAGCTTCAGTCGCCAAAAACCTGAACATTCTTATAGGCTGTCACTCTCCATGGCAGTCGCACTTCTTCCTATGGCCTGTATTTAGCCACCAAACTAGCAAACCTCTACCATTACTCCAGAAAGGCCTAGAGGTTCATGCAAACCCCTGATGAACAGCGAAGTGATGGACAGCCTGTTCGACCTTACTGGCTGCCACCTGCAGAGAATCCAAAAGGAATTGTACTCATCAGGAGAAAGCGCTATCCTGCGACCCATACCAAATGGCTTAGGGAAGAGGTGCGTAGCCTACAAAGTAGACAGTCCTATTCTAGTGGTACAGCTGAGGCCCATTCACGTCAAATTAGCTACTAGTCACTGCTACGGTGGTCAGTTGAACCGAATTCCTATAGAACTCTTTTTCTCCAGTTTACCTGTTTAATGTGCGGCTACTGTACATGTGATGTTGACGTGTGCACTACGGATGCCGCATTACAAACGTAAGATAAAACTGAGTGACGCCAAGCCGATTGAGATACTCACTCGACCAAGAGGCACGCTCTTCGATGACTTGTGGAAATAAGCCAAATCGATAGCATATAGGAAGACTACTTAGTCAGCTAAAGATCAGCCAGACTTCAACTGTATAGTGTGAATTTCTCCTGGGCAAACTCTCCTGGCAAACTGCCATCGGTTTTATGTTCGTTATCTTAGCCTGACTGTAATTTTTTAGAGAGTGGCTACTTTTTCTCAATGCTGCTCAATGCATTTCTACCCTGTTGTTAAGTTTAGCCCATGGGCGTCGTTTCTGAGTCAGTTCACACCAGTTTTATTCAGTGGCTGTCAAATTGGCAGAGATTCCGTCATTGGTGATGTGCTCACTTCGCACATCAACGTCTCTTCTGTTCATCCAGGCTACTGTAATGTACGTATTCCGTTGGAAAACCGCCGTTTCTCATACTGATCAGACAACTGTTGGTAATGACAGTACGAATAAAAATGCTAGTTTATATCTTCTGTCATCCGTCTTATTCGAGTTGCGGTGTTGCTGGAACAAAACAGTCCTGTTAAGAGGAAAATAGCCCGCCTGATTGACATTATTTGCCACTGCGATCAACAATATACTGACTTACGGTTTCGGCATTTTCTGAAGGTGCAGTCAAGAAGTAAACCAACGTTTTCTGACTAGGATGTGATCAGTCAGCAAGAATACACTAATTTATCCCCATTTACTCCAACTTATGAATACCAGTGGGGAACTTTGTGCCTGGAAATCTCACTGGACGTTGTCTAACATATAGTTACTGGTAATTCACGACATCTCAACTTGACAACGGAATGCGATCAACTGATATATCGTCTTCCAAAGGGTGTTCCTCAATGGAAAGTAACGGACAGTGGGCGTAGGTGTTGCTCACATTTTCTCAAGAGGGCAACCATTGCTGTCTTAATGTTTTGTTCACAAGGGTTGACTTTTCCAAGCTTGCTGGGTCAAGTCCTTGCAAGCATAGCACACCACAGTTCGGTGTAGAGTTGCACAACTATATTTCACATTAGACACATCTGATATACAAAGATCAATCACGGTTACTACAAAGTGAATGAGTCAATATGAAAGATTGATTGTTGGTAAATATCACTTCTAATAGGAAATTAAAATAACAAGTCAATGATATGCAACGAATAAGAAAAATTAACATATCAGGTCACTTAAGCATATCACCTTCACGTTTCATACGGAATGGTATGGTGAATATCGGTTGATTCACCGAGTAGTTAATTCCCCTTTCAATGTAGGCTGTCAGCTCCTCAGAGCCATAACAAGTGGTCGGAAGAATGGTTGCATACTAGCTCTCTACTTCGTCATTTTATCTAACCTATGGTTTACTATTTATTTTGCAGAACTCAATCATTATACTGTGCAAACCATACTTGATAATTCGTCACTTGATATGACCAACGATGTTTTCAAGGGATGGGTTTGTCTGTGTTCAATGAAGTTGACCTAGCCTATTGTGTTCATAGTGTCACTTGAAAGACGGGGATGAGAAAGATATTCAGTTAGACTTGAGGCAGTCATCAGCCATCGTTTACAAGAGCAATATCCCGATATGAGACAAACAAATTTGTTATTTGGCTCGGGAGAATTCTTGTGAACATGTGACCACGGCAACATGGCAGAATACTACAGAAAAGTATTAGCCGTGAATAAAGAAAACGTTTCACGGTTTAGGCAGTGCACCGTGATTTTCACAACTAAAACCTTTATTTATTAATACAGGTGGGTAAATGTTGATTTTATTAAGAGTGGTAATGCGATCATTGGCGAACTTCGATTAATTCAGCAATCAATAGTAAATGTGTGCCAATTGTGCACGTTGTCTGAACTTTTTATTGTTAATGAGCTTTTGTCATCATTAAACCTAGAATACAAATGGATAAGTGTTTAATCACCGATTCATGTAATTTGCAAGTATTTAGGCATCTTTTCGAGCGGCGAATTAACTGGAAGTCACAGTACTGTGATAGTGATCTTCTGCTTTCTGTAGGGTGTCATATCACTCGTACTATCTACTAACAAGTTTTGTTCTATCCAACAATCATCATGTCTTTCAGTAATTGTCTTCTTTTCGTCCGGTTCCTTACTGTGTTACGCCAACAACGTAAAGCCAACACTTCCTCTGTCAATTTATTGTGATCAGTCAAAGTTATCCAGTGTTAAAGCTAACGTGATGAAACAGGGTGATACTCTGCAGCTTCCGTTTCAAACTTGGCATAATTTAGAATCAACCGACCACAGAATCCATAACCCAATCAACTGATTGCTCGCATAACGGGTGATGATCGAATTCGAGCGGTCAGGCGTGAGTAACTTTCGACTCCATATCGAACAGTGGCGGTGAGACCCGAAAGGGTTCGAATCAACAATAATCAGGAAATACACTGTTGTAGATTAATGTCGTGATTGGCTGTCGGCAAAGAAAGTGGCCCATGTCGACCAGTAGATGCCCTGGTTTTTAAGTAATAACAAGATAAAATGGAAAAACTCCGGACTGTGTACAGACACATCGATTGAGCGGCTAATGTAGATATTTTGGACAAAAACAGGTGGACTGACCATGATCGCGTTCCTGGTGCGCACGTATCGCACAAAACCTCGTAGGATGTGTGTTCATGTTCAAGCTCTGAGTGTGCGCAATACGCTTTGTTGTAACGTGAAACAACCTTTGCGGGAACCAAATCACCTGATTGGTGTACACGAGCCACAAAGATGTCAGGGCTGATGCTGATAGCATTTGCTGGCACGTGACCATCCCGATCAGGAATCCAGGACAAGCCGATTTGATATCCGTGTCCAACTTTCGCCATAGAAGTGATTAAAACTTGAGGGAGAGAAGAAATTAACAGTAAGAGTTTAAAATAGGATTAGGCTGTTGTAAGATATCCGCACCAAATGTAGTACGAATGAAGTTGAATAGTTTGGGCGTCGTGTTTAACATGTTATTGATAAACAGATTGGGAATAACACAACGTTACGAGCAAGTTGTAATACTCTACGTTTCAACCACCTCGGGTGGCCTTCCTCAGGAGTGTTGTAATCNTCGAGCGATGACTCATCCGGTCGCGCACGTTGTCCTTGATCCGATCGCGGTAGGTTTTCGAACGTACCTCCCCACGTTGAGGTATTCGGTCGAGCGTTCGAAAACTCGCACCCCCGACCTGGCAATCCACCACAATGTGCTGCATGAGCACCTTTTGCCGAAACTGCTGCCAATTGATACAAGGTGGGAGATGGAAGGGTAACTTTGATCAAATATATGAAAACAATCACCAGAACGCTACCACCTGTCGGGATAAGCCCCTAGGGCTGGGGTCCTTACAATCCACAGAGCTGGCAGCAGGAGAAGTCGAAGAAGGCAACAACTATTCGGACAAAGTGGTGCGAATGCAGTTTGGTTAAGTTGTCTTTGAAGTGAATGCACCTACGAACAGGGGCAGTGGAGGCTTTAAGGAAGCTGTCTACCAAAAAAAACCATACTCTCGCTTGGGGTTTAGTTAGTTGTTTCCAAGGTGTGAGCATCTCGATTTCGAACACCTGTGTTTAGACACAGACACTTTCATTACTCACATTCTTTCCCCCCTCTTCATTTTGCTTCCTAGTTAGGGCTCACTCCGCTATGATATTATGACAGGCAAGGACTGGCATAAGCCAGCTGCCTACAAAAAATTCGTTAATTAGAAAAAAGACTGAACTTCTTCCTCAGTGCTGCACGCCACTGGCGTAGAGAAGCTGGAGACGATGACATCCGGAATTAGCTGATCTTCCAGTGTTCGCACAAAATGGAGGGCATGAAGACAACTTCAACAAAGCTGGAAAGTGAGGGTAACGTGGGCTCTATGGCACACAGGTCTGTGCATTGTTACTGGCAAAACCTTTCAGAGGAATCCATTTTTTCCTTCCAAAACAGCCTCCTTTCTCGTGAAAATGCTTCTATCCAATCAGAATGAGCAGAAATGTCGTGAACAATCGAGAGGTAACCTTCGCTAACTTTTCACCTGTTTGGCTTTTGTGCCAATATGCTCATCGGTAGCTTAGTGACCTTAACTATTTTCTTGGTGTCTGTCTTCAATTTTCTGATTCGAAAATGTTTGCAGGTCGCTATGCACCATATAAATGCCCTGCAGTTTCCTCCTTGTCCCACACGTTGGTGGGTTCTAACAAAGTTGTTTTATGCACCCGTCTTTTGGTTTATCTTGGGAGCAGTTAACGGGGACAGCCGCGTTAATTTTGGGACTAAGATTTTCCGTGTTAATTATTACTAGGCGAATCCGATTTCTATCAATCACATCACTCTGCCGTGTAGGATTCGGCGTATTCTGTTGAGCGTTTACAGCAAAACTACAGCACTTTATTGTGATCATCATTTAGATCCCGAAACCCATCATATTCACTAGTGTAACTAGTATTAACTCAGTCTGAATAATGATGATTTATCAGTGTTGAAATCAAATGTAACTTAACATTGCATCAGATTAAGTGTTGGAAGAGACGTCCTAGATTTAGGCTGGTACTAGTTTTGCATTTGAGACACGTTATGCGGTTAATGTTCTGGTTTTAGAATTGCGGGTACACTCTCTGGTGGAAGAGAAATGATTAGCAACTTATACTGGTAATTAAAGTCGCAGACACTGTCGACAATTTATATTTACGGATGATGACAGCCATGCGGTGGGAGTGGATATAATGTCGGAGGCACTCCGGACAGTTAACGGGGACAGCCGCGTTAATTTTGGGACTAAGATTTTCCGTGTTAATTATTACTAGGCGAATCCCATTTCTATCAATCACATCACTCTGCCGTGTAGGATTCGGCGTATTCTGTTGAGCGTTTACAGCAAAACTACAGCACTTTATTGTGATCATCATTTAGATCCCGAAACCCATCATATTCACTAGTGTAACTAGTATTAACTCAGTCTGAATAATGATGATTTATCAGTGTTGAAATCAAATGTAACTTAACATTGCATCAGATTAAGTGTTGGAAGAGACGTCCTAGATTTAGGCTGGTACTAGTTTTGCATTTGAGACACGTTATGCGGTTAATGTTCTGGTTTTAGAATTGCGGGTACACTCTCTGGTGGAAGAGAAATGATTAGCAACTTATACTGGTAATTAAAGTCGCAGACACTGTCGACAATTTATATTTACGGATGATGACAGCCATGCGGTGGGAGTGGATATAATGTCGGAGGCACTCCGGATTGGACGGCTCATCCTTGTTCTGATGAACTATTTGGTACAGGGGGTGGAGCAGCACTCATTTATCAAGCGGATACAGCTGCTCTATAGATAATGCAGTAATAGCTTTGTAACCAGAAAGTTAGGTTCAGACAGAGTTGCTAGATTCTATAGTCATATTATACGTAAACTTGATGAGTTACTGTGCTATCTACTGACGACCTGTAATGAGAGCAAAACTCGAGTCTAGTACTTCCATTCGAAACAAACTGGCTGGAAAGTCTGTCTAAGTGTAAGGGCTACGACCAAATGTGAGTGGTGTTCAACTTGAAATTAACCACTTCCCCGACTACTTATCAGTAATCATCCAGAGAGTTAATTTGCACCACGTGAAACTTTATTCAAAACATGAGGTTTCACCATCATCATCATCATCATCATCATCATCATCATCATCATCATCATCATCATCATCATCATCATCATCATCATCATCATCATCATCATCATCATCATCATCATCATCATCATCATCATCATCA
>QNGE01000609.1:49256-150264 GCA_008508345.1 Paragonimus westermani
CGCTGGCTAGATACGCTATCCGAGATGGCGATGTGTCGCAGTCAATGGCGTACCTGTATCCATACCATTTCTAGTTCTTCCGCTTAGTCTTCTTTAATCTTTGTTGACCTTCGTATTAATGTTTCCCTCTAGAATATTCCACGTCACTGTTGAGGTGAGCGGCGGCCCGAGCCACAATACCTTTTGGTCAGGCTCATGGCTGATTTGATGATGATGATGATGATGATGATGATGATGCATTCTGTAGTCACTTTATTCACCAGGTGAATTTGGTTCGACAGATACGTCGTCATGGTTCTTCTTTGGAAAGAGGGAATGTACTCATTTCAATTCCTCGGCAGCTTACGTGTAGAGTTTTAAGGGTTTTGAAAATTCAGAGAAGGCACCTACTACAAAACTTTCGCACTTGATAAATGCTTCTTCTGCGGGTTTTAGTGCAAGGATTTGCCGAACGCCAACTTAGTTTAGATTACAAGGCATGAAGGTTGTCCAGTGGTCAGTCAGAACTACCATTATCAAATCAACTGAGGTGTCACATGGTATACCTGTCTAATGCGGTTCTACTGGACAGCGCATTGCAGTCAGAGAGCGCGCTGTATACCTATCCGATAACACTAAGTTAATATTCAATATGAATATTCTCCGCTGCATTGACTCATTTGGAACTAGCCACTTCCTGGTAGGCTAGTGGCTTCTCACGGCTGTTATTACGATTGGCTTGATCATACCTCAAATTACTTTCTGGATGAGCACCTTATTCGGAAAACAAAAACCGAGTGACCAGTCAAAGGAAAGCGGGCAGGTCAAGTCACAGAAGCCACTTGTGAAAACATTCGTGAAAAAACTGACGGACATTTTTCTGAGATCTCATAATAAGCTCAATAGATATTTACAGATCAAAATAGTACGCTTGAATTCTTTACACAGTCCGACAGTATAAGCTATATTTCTTAATTGGATGAACCGCAGCCAACCACGTTCATTTGTGGTTGGTCACTTGAGGGCAATGACAAGGTGATCACCTTGGCTTGTGTGGTTCTACTCATTAGTGAAAATAATTCCATGTTAACCAAATACGACTTGCAGAGAGCTTGCCTGTTCATAGTTAATTCAAATGGACATCATACTGTTCGGCCGAGACGAAGGTGACGAAACCTTTTTATACTGAGGCACTGTATTGTTTGAACTGCGATGGAGAGGCTAACACTGCAAGTTTAGTGACAAGCACTCCATTAAATAATTAGTTGTTTTCAAAACCGTGAGAAATTTGGTTAGAAGTTCTCGCAAAAATAGTATCTGTGAGAAAAGGCCACCGAACACCAGTCACAGATTAGTTTCCAAAACGATAGTTAAACGGATACTGCTGGACTTCGGAGGAGTATCTGTCGACTGGTTTAAGAGTGTCACGTCTGAAGCTTCTATGGAGAAGGTACTTAAATCTTCATCCTAGCAGTACTGATAAGTTTGAAGAGACCACTACCCGGCACTCGCTGGCGGTGACATTCAACAGCCATTTTTCTTCAGTGAAACCATATTCCGCTTGGATCATTTTGTAACAAGAATTTGCTTCTGACAAACATCCAACCCACATAACTTTTCCTTCATCCTGAAGCAGTTTGGCCCGAAGCAAATGTTTCGGGCAATCTTACTCAGAAGAAAAACCACAAGGCCGTATTTTTAGGCGAAGTTACCACAAATGCTAACTTACTGCTTATTTTAAGTAATTTCCATCTACAACTGGTACAGTAGTGTGTAACCTCGGGGCCGAACTGAAAAGGCGTAACTGATCGGTTCTGAGTTCTGTAGGACGGAGCAGATCAACGTTACTTAATAGTTAACACTCATTTTCACATGGGTCGTACTCACTTCTGAACTTTGGAACGGGGTCAAGATTCCCAGCCTCATCAGTACAACGGCTGTAGACATACTGTTTAGCAAGTAACTTGTAATACATGGGTGATTCCTAAGTAAGGCATAAATATTATTGGCTTTTTTAAAACTCTTTTTAAGACGTGAGTTGACTTTAGTCGTATCGTAGTTGGATTGTGGATGAAAGGTTAAATGTACAGCGGATTTGTTGGATTGTTTGTGCATGAGACTGTTGAAGATGATTAAGTTTCCAAGCAAACCACGGTTGTTTATAAGGACCTATGGGAACAGTGTGTTACTTATCTTATGATAATGCTACTGAATCAAACATATGTGGAAATCAGGGTATCAGACTGTCAGTGGATGGCACTGGTGTTTAGTTCCTATATGAACATAAGCCGAGAATAAAGACATTCCTCGTTTAGAGACAATAAGTGAGAGACGGACAGGACACAGTTTGTGAAATCTTGACTTCTGTACAAAATATCGAACAGTTTTGCATCAGAATACCTATTAGTGAACTGTGTCTTCATTACAAACAACAACAGTGACTGGAGTGGGTGTTATGGAATGGTCTGTCTCCATCATAGCTATACAGGAAACGACAGCTATATTATGTTACAACTGTGTTATACGCCCTTGATTAAGTTGGCGTCGGAGACCGCATATTGAGATAATCCATAAACATACTTTACAACAGTTCACTACAGGAAATGGGTGGGTAACGTAACACGGTTGCTCACATTGAATGCAGTATGATTTAATTGGCGGTTGTCTGATTAAAAATAAAATGAGCGGTTTTTATTCTATTTTTAGTTTCCCGTATATTTCATGTGAAACCCAATTTTACAAACAGCTGCTTTCAGTCACTTTCATTCGGCTTACACGTTTGTATCTTTACTTACACAATCTAGAAAATGTATACAACAATCAATATTCAAGAAACCATATGTATTACAGGTATAAACTTCTTAGCATGTCAGTAGGTTGTTGAACCTTTAAAAAAGCTCAGGATAATTGAGAACGCTGGCACATAAGATTGTTTAAAGAGAACAGTCGATGGCAGCACGTACGTTTACTACATTTCACTGAAGTTAAACCAAGTCGGAAGTACAAACCATCTTTATGTGTTTGAAAAAGATTCAGCGAGGACATTCATCTGTTCTCATTCTTGTTTATTGTCTTCTTTGTGACCATCAATTCATTGAATCGTTCTCAGCTATTTTTGTTTATAAAGTATGGTCCAGGATTTATAGAAATCGAACGATTACTTTACAAACTGTAGTTACCATAAATGTTTCTCTGCCAATACATTTTTTCCATTTGTCAAGTTAGTAAAGAAAGCTTCCAGTGATAAGTTGTGTAATATGTATACTTAGAGTCTACCTGGCATCCGTTTGCTAAAAATATTTCATTGGAACACTTGCAATCTTAGCCTTTAAAAAATGCGACATTTAAAACAATTGGCTCAGGTCACCGGCTGTCGTCCTCGACTCACTGCGTTTTTGGACACAGTTTCACTCGCTTCTAGTTGTCGACAGGTTAGGTGGCCCTTGTTGAATATCAGTCGTTCGTTGAGTAATCGGTGCTCAAGAGAATCCGTCGTAGTTATTGCTGCTGCACCTGACCGAACGTTATATTCGGATTATCGTACAGAGTTAGACAAAGGGAACTAATGCAGGCTGTGTGAATTCACCATGAAACAGATAAGCTTTTTATTGTAAGACAAATCAGACCCTCTTGCAATGTTCTGTCAGTCGGTCGCAAAATAACTGCTCCAGAATATTCGGTCATTCCGAACAGGTAGTGCCTATAATAGATGCCCTTGTGATAACCCACTGCAGCTAAAACAGGTAACTGTATGAGGTAGAACGATCAACGAATTCACTCTGTTGAGCAACTTATGTATGGACTGAAACAATATTATCTTGTTCTGTGCGAATACTCATTCCGTCGTTTATTCACTCACTCTGGAGACTTCGTATGCAAGGTCTTCTGGAGAATCAGTGACTCATTGATACGCTGTTTACATTCCAACCATTCGTCAAAAGTTGGTCTTTGTAGCTCAGCCGGACAAGGTCGTTAGAATTGTCCTGGGCGTAAACAAAAGTGGAGACACGTGCTGTACCTGCTAAAGCCAGTGTGAATCATCTGTACTGAGGACTAGACACGCATGGATGAGTGCACTTTCATTCAGTGCATAAAAACAAACAGGTACATTTGCGAACGAGAGCGGCGCCAGTTTCATGTCCGATCGACCTAACTGGTGCAAATGACCTCTGTTTACATTTTTGTCTTATATTCGTGAATGAAAGTTTACGACCAAGGTAAGTTGATAGCATGACTAAACAACTTTTGAACAGATAACATTGTTTCCGTTTGCTCAACACGACTTCAACTGATAGCACAGAATCCGGGTGGATGTTAGGTAACGACACGATAAATGGGCTAGTGGAGTCGATGTTATAACCATTGCCAAGCATTTTCGCAATTAGTTAGCTCAAGCTATTCATATGGATTGATTGATTCTTCGTGTTATTGACCGTGACGACCGTCTTATGAAGTTTTCAGCTATTCATTGGTACTTACATGTGATTGTGGTATGTGCGAGTTATACACGAAATTTGATAAAGGTCACCTAGTACAATGAACGTGACAGACGATAATCATCTGTAATTTTCGCCAACGTACTTCAGAACTGTCAGAGCAAGGCTGTTAACATTGACAGAATATATTCTCAGCGGACCCTGTAATCTATGTTTATGTTCACGAACACACCTCGTACAAACCATAGGCTTCCCTTGACCAATTATCCACAAGCCTATTAAAGTTTGCGAAAACACAAATCATTCGAGACCGATGGGCGCACATTTCAACGAGGACACTTGTGTCAAACATCCATCAACAACTGCACCCCCATCCCGCTGATTGCAATCTTCCCCAGCCCGATTTCCATTCACTTACTGAAGTGACCGAACTCAGCAGTTTATATGGTTGGCCTTTTGAACGAGTTAGAACGGGATTAGTATGTAAGGAAGTGAGATTTAGCTAGTGGGATCTTTAGAGAGAGTATCCGGCGTGAATGAGTCTACTGGCCCTCAGTTTCGAACAACCAGGTTAAATTTGTGTTGGAATCAATTTTCATGCCTCGTTTTCTTGCTATGATCAGTGTAAAATGAATCATTCACCCCCTCCATTTGATTGGCCAGATATGGTCAGATATGAGCTGGAAAGCATTCTCTGCTAATCAGTGATCCCAGACGGAGAACAAATGGATCAGAGGACCAGTATATCTAAGAAGTCGGAGAAAATAGCGCACTTTATGCAAATTTCCCTATTCGATTTACCTCCGTAGCATTTCGTGATGTCGCACAACCTACCGAATTAACTGTGGGCTGCCTAGGGTGTCTAGACTTCAGATAGTAGCTAGAGGTAGGTAGTTTCGTCAAAAATTACCATGTAACTTGGAAATTGCTCCTGTAACTAAACGAAACAGTAATCCACTTACCAAACGTTTCACTCTGTCGCCTATGAATGGTTTGCTGGTTTGCTGATGTAACCACAGAGGAGACATGCATATGTATACTTATATTTTTAGACGGCACAGGCGAACCCCGCATGTCCGTGTGTGAACATGTGCTTGAGGTTACGAGCGTGACAGATATGCGATTGATTTAAACGGAAGGGTTTTGATTGGCCATTTTCAATGTCAATGACCGACAGGCACAACGCCAAAGATTTATGAAAGTGCGGAGGCGCACTCGATGAAGCTGTACGTCATAAGGAGAGGAAGCGGAATTATTCTGAATCTGTTGTTGCAAAACCATTTGGACTTCAAGTTGGAAGAAACAACACAAGCCTTTGTAATGTCAAGGAAAATGAAATTGGCACTTGTGCGAAACAGAAGGGCGTATCTGACCGTGGTCGAGCAAACGTGGGCAAACCATTTCGTAGTTTTATTTGAAAAGTCACTATACAATCAGTTGGAATGGTAGTGGTCAGTAATAAAGCTGTGTTAGAGTTCAAACAAGGTAAGGGTGAACGGTTGCCAGAGTAATTGAACCAAGTGGGTATTCCTCAACAGAAATATCAGGCATGTTAAGATCTATCGAATTAAGCTTGGTACCGAACATGAGTCCGTTTTCTCAGAATGAACAAACGTTAGTGAAAAACGAATTTTCGTTTGTTTCACTGGCTAACAACCTTTGAAAGTTATTCGAAGACTAAAGTTAAGTGTAATGTTTAGCAGTCCACTTGGCGCACACACGAATGTTGTACACCACCAAGTTGGATAGCGCTCTCAACGGAGCACAAAGTTTCCAGCATGTAAAGCAGAATATACCAGCTTTACTCAACCTAACTATCAGGATCTGTCTGTTCGATAATCACATCGTCGCCAGATCATCACATGGTTCAACACTGTCAATATTTGGCATAGTACATAACGCCTGATACAATAAACTTTTAACTGGCATAAAGACGATATGGTCCATCCATTATAAACGGTATATTTCTGTTAGTTAGTCAGTTGCTGGCGCATCAGGAGTCTTCAGCTATATGCTCTTTCCTCATGCGTTTAACTGATTGGATGAGGGATGTGATGGGGAATGCAATCATCACACTTTACAACTATGTTCACTTCTTTATCGGGAACAGAACAAATCCCTGTGACGTAAAGAGACAGAAAGACTACATCTAGGTAATAGACATCCTACCCCAAAAAGAAAACCTCATAAAGAAAAGTCTGAAGGAGACTATCAGCTAAAAAATAAATAAGCCCACGAAATAGGGCTACTTGGATGTTTGAAGTCAGGTGACATCCAGAAAGGTATTTACACTAATCACGAATCGACCGTCTAGTAAGATACGCTTTATTAGTTATTTGCAATAAGTGCACGTAACACAGTTTCTTATTTCATCGGATTACGATCGTCTGAGCCATTGATACTTTTTTGTCAACAAGTTATTAATGGATTGCTTCGCGTTTGGCAACCAGTGAGAGTTTACCTATATGTGAAGCCAACATTTGTTCCCAACTGCCAATGTTTCCTTTCTTCTCGAATTTCTGTCGATCTGTCAATATTCCTGTTACTTTATCTTCCGTTTTCACGTTGATTTGCTTCCATTAACAGTAGTGATATCAGTATCCTCAGATGACCTCAATATGTCCCAACCGCAACCGTTTTCTCCCTCAAGACAACATCAAATGAACCTGATTTAGGCAAAGCATACGGTTGGCGTTATCCGATTCGGATGCACTGAACAAAGCCAAAGGATGCCTCAGCATAACACTCATCAAAACTGGCGTGCGCTAAATCATTTGTAGTTCTAATCACGTGCTACATATCCAGTGTAAACCTGAACGAATAAGGCCAGGAGGCGTGTGATGAGGATTTTTGTAGTCCAGCTCGTCAATGCTGGTTGTTCGGGAAGAAAATTGCAGACTCCAATATTAAGCTAGTAAGAATCAAACTGAAACATAATGCAAAGAATAAGTTATTAAGGGTGTATATATTATCGTACTCCAGATAGGAGAATGAAGAGAAACAAAATTCGTTCGAAAGTACCCACTGAAGTCATGAGAGCGACAGAGTAGCGAACAAGACTTGTTTTCTGTGTTCGATCATCAGGCTAATTACTACACAATAAATATGAAAAACAGTGACTATTGTGAGTCAGAAAAATGGTCAATATAGGTTAATGACGACGTGTTTGTTATCGGTTACGCAATCACCGTTCCAAATTCTGGGCTTGATCGATTGTGGACCAGGGGAGGTTAAGTGTCCCCTCGAACTTCTTCTGAGCACAGAGGTCAGGGTTGCACAATCGGATGCTGATGGTTTCAGCAACGATCATCATTCGAAATCTCACCATTTTTTATCAATTCCTTGGCCCTCGGTAGACAATCCGAAAAGCATATTTCTTACTGACAGAATGACTGCAGTCGGCGAAATGAGCAACAATCGCGCTTGAAACCGTTTTGATCACACCACTGTTCAACCACACAGGATGAGGTTCACGCCCTCTTTTCGACAATCGCCTTATGGTACGACCAATATATGATGCTCGACAACAGCAAACAAATGAGTACACACAATAATTGGTTGTAGAACATGGAAGTTTGTCTTTGAGTTGTGAAATGATAACGGTTGCACCAAAGAACAAACAAGACCTTCATTATACAGTACACCAAAAAACTACGGAAGAGACTGGACAGAGAGCCACTATGGTCCAGCTTTTTGAAAACGATAGCAATCAACGACAGTCATCGCTAGTCCACAGGAACGAACAAAGAGGTGTAACTGAGATAACCTACTTGGACCTAACGTACTCGTCATCAACTCACTAACGGTGTATCATGCATTAATTGATGATCTAACAATTCAAGATGTCTAGTGTATTCCCGGCCGCACTAATCGCAAAGCCGTGTGGGCGTATCATCATTACATGTGGCATGCACAGTTCCTTTGCGTACTGCGCACTTGAATTCACGGACATACCGTTGTTACTGAATGAACTCCCATCCGAATCATATCTTACCAAACTGTCCGTTTCAAGGCTGTGTCCTGTCACGATCTAAAGTTGGTGTTGCAACGCGAAAGAATTGTTTGGGTAAAACTACAATAGCTCCGTTCTTGACCACCTGGATTTAGCTTGCCTGTTTTCAAACATGCGCACAATAGCTGCTTTGGAATACAGTCGTCGGCCAGCATGCTGACAAGTACCAGCCAAAAAATTGACTGAACGTCAGCATGACTTCAATCCAGGTCTGGGTTCGCACCCCGAAGGACCTCAGTGTTTAAAACTATATCCGACAACCAGATACTCGATGTACACGTGCATGTGGCTTAGATACCACACATTCCTTTGGTAGAAAGTTCATGTTTCACTGAGGTACAACCGCGTGGGTGACAGGATCGAGCGGGAGACAGTCAATCTAGTGTTTATTCGCAGGCTGTTATTATTCCAGACAGGTTTTTCACAGCATCAGCTCACAAGTAGCAGCGGTCTGCGCAACTGTCCACGATGGCTCCACTGATGGGGACTCCAGGTGCACGAACAGCATCGTAGTCCAAGGAAGGCTGAAAGGAATAAAATAATTTAACTGTTTTGGTATCGAAGACAAATTTGGATGCCGCAGTCGCGAAATCCGTAGCGCACCGTTAAAGTTCATCACTAACATGTACAAACAGCACACGATTACCTGCGAACAACAGAATGTCCAATGTTGAATTACCTGACCGAATTGGAGCGCCAAAGCGTTGAATAGTAAGCAAGCGCTCAACCGTGCGGCATTTAAATTCCACATAGTACTCAAAGTTCAGAAGATCAACTGAAAACGTTGCTACCACATATGAATTAAATGGTGTTAGGGCTAAGACGCAATCCTGCTTCCCACCAGTGACAATGTTGAAACTATTAGAGGTTGATCTACAAGACCATATCTTAGCCTTCCTGCTCGCAGGCAACATTTCATCTGGATCACCGTGTGTACCAAGATATCTAAACTTACGAGGCACTGTTCACAACGCATCAGGGATCACGGAATCAGATGCCTCGATGGAATCTACGAACAGAGCTTTCAAGGACTGGTTACGTTCACAACACTTCTTCCGGATCTGTCGAGCAGCGAACATCATATTGATCGTACTGCGGATCACCCAAAATCCATACTGCTCTTGGGAACGTTGACCTTCAAAACGTCCACACTCGGTCGGTTCAGCAGGATTCTTGCTAGTACCTTTCCTGCACAGTTCAGTATACTGATACCCTGATGGCTGTCGGTACACCGCTTGTCACCCTTATCTTTAAACAGCGGTACGATGAGGACATCGTTCAAGTCGTGATGTTGTTCCCATCCACCTGGAATCAGATATTTGTCATACCCCATTCGTCACTAGCATACAGGTGAAGCAGACTATCACTGTCCTTGTTGACTGTACCGATGCCGTTTGGTCCGAGGACTTCCTGTCAGCCTGGCAAGATGCTCTTAACTCATACGTTGAAATCACTCACTACAAACAGCCGGTCACTCACGGATGTCGTGCAGATTGGGGTGGACACATGATCTGTGGTGAAAATCTACTCGATTCACCGTCTACCCAAACCGCGACACAATAGAAGATAAAACAATCGACCACCCCAAACTCCACGTTAAGATACCACATCAGGATCGAACGGACAGATTCAACGTTACATCCTCCGTTATTCTTCACGTTCTTTATTCTGTATCACACCAATCAGGTTGCAGTTTCTGATTTCGCATGTACCACTGAGTTCAAACAATGACAGACTGTGATTTCTTTAGCACTGGTGTACGGTTATAAATGCGGGTTCTTGTTTCATGAATAACAACTGTCTACTGTAACCAGTCCGAGGTCTTCTGTTTATTACTCTCATGGAAGGTTTTAGTTCAAATACGATTTTGTGACATATTCTAAGTCCTAAATTCCGAGTATCACACCATCACAGAACCAGTCTCCTATATCATCGGTGTGACATATTTGGACTACAGACGCTAAGGAGTGTAGCAGCAGGCACATGGACAGGATTTGAGGACTGATACAGCCCTGTTAGCCTATCATCAAAGCACTGATGGGGTCAGTGATAGTGAAGCAGACACCATGCTCCCAATCATTGTCTACCGGGTAATCTAACCAGCAGATGGTGTAACCAACACCTAGTTCCCGGAGCTTACTTTGGTCTGCAAGCGCTTTCTCACTTAAACTTGTGACGTCGATACCGTAGTCATTCGTTTCCATGACAGTCAATGCGGTGCGGCGTTCCAGCCATCCTCTGGTGTTGCCTCGATCTAGTAGCTTGTGTACACTGCCTGTCCCGATGGACAGTGCCTTGCATCCCTGAGAGTGTCCCGGATTGGACTTCGTGATACTGGGAGTTGTCAGTGATCTCTGCCGTAGTATTCATGTTGGAGGGCTCATATGGAATAGTTTGGCAGTATCATATTTTCAACTTTCCACGTTACTGGAAGTAGCAGATAGTGCGACCCAGCCTATCTAGCGCGACGGTCGATGCAGCATCACATTCGCTGTATGTTGTACTGTCATTGGTGTTGTGAGTTTAGAACACTACTGAGAAGCCCGGATCTAGATAGGCGAGCGATTAGAGCGCCGAGGCAAAGTCCTTTGCTCGAAATCCTGTACCTCAAAACAGCGGGTGGGAGGCGGTGGACTCAAACGAGTACCGTTTTTCTGCAGGCAATCTCGTCTAGATCCTCATCTTGCAGGATTAGGGATTGTAGTTCGTCCATTCTCCACCTACTGGCCTGTCTAGTGCCAATGATCCTGTCGGCGTGATCATTACACCGTCCAGTTTAACCCAGTAATTCGTCGTGATGTGCGAGCACACATACGCACAACAAATTACTCAAGGGGCGGTATCGTTAAAGAGGCTGCCGAATGAAACGACGCACCAAAACTTGACAAACACGTGACTTACAAATTTGCCAATAAAACCTACAACCCGGCGTACACATTAAACGCGCATCAGCAGCCAATAGTCGAGCTGCTTTTTGTCTGGCTGCACCTGTTCGGTCTAGCTGACAGAGTAGAACCTAGAAGGACCAAATCCCTAGATAGTATGGTCCTCCGGATCAATACAGTGCACATGCTCGATCATCACACCAAGGTGCATTTATATACATTTAAAATAATTAGGGCGACACAGTCAACAGTGAACGATTTGTTGTGGTACTTCAAATGCCGGACTGAGAATGCCCTGGTTCGCCTATCGGTCTAGCTTCACTTGTCTTTCGTCCTAGCCTTGACGATGCCGACGTACTAACTGTCTATATCCATGTATCTATCGAAAGAATCCTGTGAAAAGAGAACTTCTAGTGTAAGCCGTTCTCGATTCATTTAGTGTGTGTGTGTCTGCGCGTACGTAGTTGACTGAACGTCTTGTCCGAATATTGTTGGCCTGACCCAAGACATGGAATCGGGTAGACCAAGGTAGATTGTTAATATGTTTTTATACGATTCTTGACGTTTACTAAAGCTGAACAGAGTGTTAGTTTTGGTTTGTATGGAAATTTCCTGTCCAGGGATTTGATTATTCTGTGTGCTGATTCGGAGATACCATCATTATGTGACACTGCCCTTCGTGTTTCATTCTTTTTTCAATTCAGGTGCACCCTGCGGTAGATGCCCTCATGGAACTACTGAGGGTCCCATTGGAAATGAACAGTTTGAACAAACGTTCTTTCTCTTCTCTTCTGAGTTCAGATGAATACAGTGCATGTCTGCACTTCAGAGCAACGTTCGCAAACAACCTTGAAGGTATCAGGCTGGATGGTTGATGTCCCAAATGAGAATGATATCAGTTGCCAGCTAACGACAGACAACAGTTTCAGGCTTGCCGCCAGGTATTCTTATAACTGACAAATAGAGGAACGCTAAGCGTGAATTTTTCGATTTTTTACTTGTAAAGGTTAGTTCATTTGATGTGGTATTTAGACAACTGTGCAACTAGCCTGGTGTAGTTCAAGACAAAACAGCAAATGTGCTGTCCACATATCGAAGCCACATTTTAGGTGTGAATGTCTGAATGGCTTCACATTCAAAATGCTACGTTATACAGTCTGCAAGCAATCCCGATATAAGTGAGTCCACGGATGTGCCTGTCTTCTGCAGGTGAACTTGGCCGTCAGTTTGCTGATAAGTCTCCATGTACAGCTTCTGGAGAAATACTCATCCCAATACGGAAACTCTCGACGTACGTGTGTTATATATATGTTTGTGGTATACGGCAAATCTGTGAGAAAATGTTCATGAGTGTACGTCACTGAGGACCGTTGGGCATGTCGTAAACGAAAAGTAGACGGGTTTCAAAAGTGATACGTTGGTGAAAAACGAGTACATATCGAGAGGAAACACCATCTGGTTTTCTAAGTTCAACGATGGAACAAATTCGGTGAATTAGAACATATCCTTTCGGGAAAGCACCGCCGTGGCTATCCTCACGAATTTGGTGACACTGTGCCACCAAATGATATGAGGAATCTTGCACATCAAGAGTCAGATACAATCACCAGTCCCTTTGTGATCCTTTTATAACCCATATAGTTTCTCGATTATGATTCCAGTCGATCAAATTTGTACGAATGTCATGGACTTCACTCAGCCTTTTAAGCAGTTCAAAATAGCCAAGTTGGTTTTCAAGTGCTAGTGTCAATATTTTGTGACCTGATGTGATTGATTGTTGACATGTCGGTTTGCTGGAAAACGCTGAACTTTTCTGATGGCAATTGTTTAGTTCATGGTGTAATCTCTTTCACACCTTTCTTCACGCTTTTTGATTCTATCTGTCCTCTCTTTCTTACGTTCTGCATCCTAACCGATGCTGTTAAATTAATATTTGTCAACCACTTTAGACGATAACCACTTCATCAACAAACGTTCTTCTTTGTACTTTGCAAAACTGATGTTGTCATCTATTTTTCACATATACCTAACGTTCTTCTCGCTTCCATCGTGAATTGTAAATTTCAGTTTATTACGGTTTTGTCGCAGAAGGACCTTCGTTTGAGACGGTTTACTGAAAACTGTGCTCCTCTGAAGTCATCTCCAGTTTTCTACCGCCCATCGAACTGTTCTATCCTATCCAACGTGTAGTTCACTCTTCGTCATACTCCTCCCCTACGTTCTAGATTATTAGTGTGGCACCTAATTTTTCTTTGGTAAGCAGTTTATCTCATACATATAAACTGTGTTCTAGGTCTGTCTCATGCATTATTTTGGACTGCGATAGTTACTCTGTTTGTCGTTCATTTGACACCAGACTTTATTCAGTGTACAGGTTCTGTACGATTGAAATCTCCATCTAGACTCACAATCAAGGTTTGTTATATTTACCCAGTTTATCAATGTTCCATTCAGTACCATAATAAACCATTGTCTTCAGGGTTGTCTTCATTCTTTGATATCTAGATGGGCTGGTTTGCTAACACCACTTAAGCAATCTGCCGTTAACCATTGGTTCCAGTGAGGCCAACTCTTCATTCATACTTAACAGTAAGATGTACTTCTATCGATTACATGTTATCAGTCGATTTAGAGGTCGTACATAATCATCATTCATCATCATCGTTGTCATCGTGATTGATATTGGGGTTTGATTATCACAGACTCATGGGAAGAAGGATAAACTCTAATTTGTAGGCCAAAATATGGCGCGTATCGTATCTAATTTGCGAGAAAACCTCTTACATCTGAACCCACAGCAAGATGCAAATAAGACACTTAACTGTCAATTAAAGTGAGATAGCACTTATGTTGTGAGCGAAGAACGCGGATGGTGCAACCATTAATTAATCGGAAAATCTGCACAAATGGTGTATGCTTCAACACTATAGAAAACAAACACTTATTTTCACGTGCCACTGATCCAACGACGTCACGGTTGATACAGTCACCAATGACAAGTTTATGCACAGCAAGCACCTTTTCGTGCCAGACAAGACTCCATTGTTACTTCTCGTATTTCATCCCCGGTTACTTCGACACCCAAATAAATGTTGCTGCCTGACCGCTGAGTAGTGATATTGTGAGTAGTATAGTGCGGTTGTTTGTCCTCACTACACTTACACGATAGCTAACCAGAATTGCGATCTCATTACCTCGCTTCATTCCACAAGTAACTAAGCTGTCACAACAAAGAGCCTGATCAGCTCTTATCTCCTTTAACTTTCCAACCATAGACTGTGCATTACGTGCTGGACGAACACAACACATATTGCTAAAATCTTCCGAATCAACCTCTTCACTTCTCTGTGCCAGCTTATTGTCTGTCGAATTGGTACTCGTACCAAACGACCGGGATATCGTTGGAGCGTGACAGAAATAACGTCAACGCAGAAAAAGGACTTGTAGCTGAATGTCCGTTTCTGGCACACTTGTACAAATATCACATTGAGGAACTAAAGAAATATTTCATTATATGTCGAACAGCACGTGATTTCGGGCAAAAATTGTTATAACACGAAACGAATGAACGAATACAATCGAGCTGTAACGATCTTTAAGAGAATGTTCTATCACGGAGAGACCGAGCGAACACAGTTGAGCTGGAACGATCTCTACGACGCAATAATACTGCTGTTGTAACCCCGAAGAGCCGATACTCAAGCAGACTATGAAGGAAAAACACTAGTCTCCAGAAAGAGAGCTTTTACTGTCTCAGTTCGAAGACAAAATGCAAGCGCAGCTATTGCACATTTATAGTTCGTCAAGTGACCTTGTGAATAGTGTTCAATGAAGCGCATGAAAAACGTCCTAGGTTCTAAATCAGTGAATTAGCGTCCAGCATGTAAATCGACGCGAGAAACAAAAATGACGGTGCAATAGTGGCGCAAAAAAGAGGAATTCGAATTTAAAAAAGTAATAAATGTTAATTACCGGTTAATTGGACAGTTTTTGGGGGTATTTAACATCCCCAACAAAAAGATAATGGTCCTTCTCGATTTTCACGTAGGGAATTATGCTAACCTCTGGAGTGTTGCAGTCGAATTCGATTACAACACTTCAGAAGATAGCCACTTGAGATGGTTGAAACATAGAGTGTTACAGTTTGCTCGTAAAGTTGCATTATTCTCAACCTATTTAGGACATTTGATGTTCTCTTCGCGGTGTCATGAATCTTTGTCTTCTCCACGGAATTTAAGTGCCAGGTTTAAGTGCCTTCATATTCCGCTGCATTGACTGTACCGTTAATTTACTGCCTTTATGAGCCTTCTTATAACAAAATAGAAAACCTTAACGTGATCTTCGCTCCTCCTCCTCCTCCTCAAAGATGGCGGTATGAATTGCACATATTTACACGTGTACATATTTACATATGAAATCTGCAAGAACCGTTCTTCTCGACGCTTCTCATCCACTGCAGTAAACCAAATTAACCTATTTAATGTATGTATGGTATGTTTCAGTGCTGTACAACGTAGAACGGAGCCACAATTGACTCCGAGTTGATCAAATGTATAAGCTCCAGTGAACAACCATCTCGTCTTGGTATTTGATAGTTTCTTTGTAATGGTCCAGTCTGTCGAAAGTGTACATATAATACAGCTGACACTTAATCTCTCGTGTTGTTTGGACGCCTGATATACAAAGTTGCTCAGTGCCAAATACTTATGAGATATGTGTAATTGCACAAAGAACGTAAACACTGCATTGCACAACTGACGTCACTCCATATTCCTCATCAGTAGTGTAACACAAATTTTTTAATCACACTTTCTACACAATACATATACACATTTACAAGTTTTCGGTCTTCCTAAAATTAGTGGCTTACATTAACTTTTGCACGCCAGCCGTTCTTTTTCATTTATCTAAGATTATTCATTAACGACTCAGTGCATTAAAAAAGAGTTTCAATAGGATACTGGTACATACGATATGAAGACCCCAGCTTTCTCATTGAATAAAATCCTTATAAAGATACTTGTCACGTCCGGAAGTCTATGAGCGAAGTAAATATTTTTTAAAAACCGCATCCGATTCATCCGTTAGCCTGTTGCCATAGCGTCTGTGAAATTTTATCCTTATAACTTTCGTCGTCATTGCTCATGCAGCAATGGCCGCTCGAGCCACGATGTCATTTGATCATACCCTTGGTCGGCAACATATATACATCATATTTATAAACATTTTTATGTGGATTTAGTTCCTTCAGTGTAAGAAATCCGAAACTCATCTGCCTTGGTTTGTTACGTGTGCAATGCCTGTCTGATAAGCGACACAATTACTGACAAGTTAATAAGGGTTACGGGAAGAAATGTAAAATCTGACATCTGAATACTACTCTCCTGTACAAAAACAGTGGACAAGTGCGATTCTTGTACAACATACCCAATACAATTATTCCATTCTCAGCATCACATTTTAGTTTAACACTCACTGACGAGAATGATAGTGTAATTTTCCACTGAGTTTTGCTATCAAATCTTGGTCAGTTTAAGCCAAGCATGATGAATTCGCCCACTCCCCCTGTCTAAAAGTTGACACAGCTTGTCATAACATCACAAACAGATTATCGGGCAAACTGTGGGGAAAGTCATTTGACATCGATCAGCCAGGTCGCAACTCTCAATCCAATAGACTGTTACTTGTGCTTAGACCAAATATCTACTCACTCAACCAAAGCGAACGAATCAAATAAGCATTGTTGTTTACTTCTCAGTACCCGTTTGCTGAGTATCGGTTTGCTCGGCTCCAAACAATCCCGTCCACCAGGGGCAGTTTTTATCAGCTAGCCTGCACGGATTTGACATGAGTGCTGATGAAGGTCTCACCATCGATTCATCACGCTTTTAGTCATGTACACTCTCTTCACGCTGTCGACAGACTAGGTGACCTTTGTTGAGTGATGTGTATTGTCCGACTGATCTATGTGCATACAGTGTTGTCGTATCTGTCAGCACTTCGTCTGACTGGATGACATATCCTGCACTGTACGCAGCTGGACAGAAGTGAACTGCACATTTAGCAAGGATTCGCTCTGAAACAGTTAGCCTTTTCGTGGTAAGTGATTTGACCTCTCTTACTGAGTTGTATCGGTCGATCAGAGTATTACTATCCAGAAACAACATATCACTCAAACCTGAAAAATTTATCGTAGTTAACCCGTTGGCAGTGGGGTAAGAGAGGATAAGCCTATTCCTTCCAGCTAACTAAGTGTCGTTTCGGTTGGCGGCATCCGATTCGGATTAGCCTGTCACAGTGACCGAAGCCAAAGGACGCCTGCGCTTATCCATCACTACAATTGGCTTGCGCTGCACCAATTGCAGTTCCNTCAGCATCACGAGCGGTGTACGTTAAGGTTGTCCACTTTAACCATTGTTGTTTAATTTTGTAATAGGCGAATAATGGAATACCGCTTGCTGTGTTAAGGACGATAACTAAAAGCAACGGGTGACATCGATTGCGCATCACCTTCAAAACTTTGGCCGTAAGAGCCGAAACGTTGGAAATCGCCTACACGATTCTTAATTGACATTAACTTGTCACCGGTGATGTTGTCATGACTCGGCAATGACAACTAAACGAAGGGATTATGAACATGAGATCGTCCTGGCAATCCAGGACAGAGCGTATGTGATTGATATTCCTAGTCGGATCGATTTTAAATGCAATGCCGATTACCACTGTAGTACGCATGTGATGAAATGAAGCAAGATAAGTCAAGCTCTACCATGATTCACTATAGGCAGATCCGTTAGAAACAAGGCACGTGCATTCTCATAACCGAAATGACTTCAGATCACGTTTTTGAAGTGATTTTAAATGAAACGGCAATGTGGCCAAACGCACATAGGGCATTGTGTTAAACGATAGTCATGGTAGACTTGTAATCAAACGGCACGGGATGCATCAAATTTCCCATCTCAGATTACCTCGAAGTACGAACCATTACAGACCGTCAACTCTCAACGTTCTTGCAGCGCACATATTTCGATGTGCATTTAAATCAACTTCAGAGAGGTGAAACCATGTTATATTGTAGCTCAAGACCACTATTTAAGGAATCAACATTCCTGTTGATTCGAACAGGCTAACCAACTAACTCGCACACATCGGAAGCTGATAGCATGGCCATAAAACGTGATTCCAGCATTGATTGATCATCTCGTGATTTCATTCCGTTACTGTCGACGCTGACATATGAGAGACGATGTAACAGACGCACTGTCGGTGTTGGATTACGTGATCCAACAATGTCAGATAGTAGCGAAGTGCTGCTAGTTGACTAATNGAAACTAAACAGAGAGGCTGCAATGACGAGATCTACACTGAGAAGAAAGATTTTTGAAGTGTAATACAAGAAGCGTTGCAGTATAGGGGTGCAAGGTAGTGCATCCCAGAGAAGATAAGGATGAAGTCCACGTGAAGTCCACGAACAGGGCATGCAAGGGCTGATTCCGTTCCCGGCACTTCTCCTGAAGCTGCCGAGCAGCAAACACCAGATCGATAGTACTCCGACTAGCCCGGAATCCACACTATCGTTTCACTCACAGACTGAAATGTCATTACACTGAGTTGTGAGATCGTGTATACCATCGATGAACAGATCATGCTTGAGTCTCCATAAACCTACAGTTTCATCGACTTTCGGAAGTAAAATCGTGACCCATCGGTCAAACTTTCCCTTTCTAACTGGTGGACAAATTTCGGTTCTTGACACAACATTCTAGGCCGAGTCTAGTGAAATTGTGACAGATTGAATGCACGGTATTCACTAAGGGTCTCAATCGATCGATACCGAGATATAGACTAAAGTAACAGAAGGAAATTGCATACGTAAAAATGCAGGGAGCTGTGGATGGAAGGTAGGGTGTCTTTTTCCTGTCACGTCAGAGTCTACTAACGTAGCTCATTTTGACACAACAGTCTGGCTGCGAGTAAAGGTGAATCAAACCTGAACGATAGCCAGGAGGTCTTTCTAGCTTGACTGTTGTGGCTTACCATACAGTCGTTGCTGAAGGACAATGGTGACTTTCCAAAGGTAAGAAACGACAAGGCTACTGGGCCAAATGGACTATCTCCATTTACTTTTAAGCACTGCGACGGCATACTTGGATAGTTTAGTGACACATCGTTTATTGACAACGGTTCTCGAATATCGGAAAGCTGTACAATTAAATTCAATTCAAAAAAGGTCTTATTGAAACTACCGTCAAAGTCACTCCCCTCTGCAAGGTTGGAATTGTTGCAGAATATTATATTTCAAGGAATGTTTGCCCAATAGATCGTTGGTACCCCTTCACCTTATGCTTGTTGATACTGGATTTCGATAGCGGCCTTGTTCGTCGAACATCATTGCAACAACCATTACAGGGGGGTACTGTAGCCAGCGTATTACAAGCTTGCTTCATCAACAGAATATATTACATACGCTCCAGCAACGTAGCACCCTCAATGGTGAAATTTCGCTCTACTACACCCAAGGAGCTACCTTAATGCTTTTTCTATTCTCAGCTTAAGAAAATAAGGTACATTTAACGGACCGACTGCACTTTTCAAATCTGCTGGCGACATTGTTTTGCATGTAACTTTTTCCAGCACTTCGAACGCAACATTACTACAATACGATTGGTCCAACTTGAGAGAATGATTACCCCTGTCACAACTCATCTGTAAATATATCAAAATGCACGGGTGTTTCGCCTTCATTTGTTAATGGCAGTCGTTGTCGGCAAATCACACAAGGACACCCGAATTTACATACATTCAGGGTGTATCCGCTCGTAGACATAAATCATTCAACTACTTGAAACTTATTTCGTGGTAAAACATGCACTGACACCCTCCATGACACTGACGTTTTCACAAATGTCGTTGTGCAGTTTAACTGAAAGTCTGCCTTCAGGTTAACCTAACTTTGTAATTCAGTAAAGTTTGCATAATTTATCGTGCTAACAGTGTTTACAACCCTGGCTTTTTAGAGAACCTCAAAAACTTAAATTTCATATCCAGTGCAACAGTAGCACACTCGTATACTACACTAATGTTATTGTATAGAAGCGGTTTGCAATTTGAAATCCGGGGGTATAACCGTGTTTTTTTATCTCGCCAAACTTGACACACTTCATCCAACCAAGTAGCAAAATGTAGATTCATGCCTCTCTATGCCTACATTCAAGTGTACAATCTTTACGTGACCCCTTATCTGTCCAAGACTTTGGTAAATTCGAAATACATTTTCCTGGATCTTATTAAACAACTGAATAGTGTGTGACTATTTTGTTAGTTTGTGTGTGAATCATTGAAATGAAATTATTGCGGTTCGATCTTCACTGATCCGTTTTTATCTGCATCGAACGTTTGCAGTTGTTGCTGGATGGATGATGGGCTTATGAACTGCAAATCTACCAAGTCGTGGATTTTGATTTGCCCGATGATCAAACCAACATATCAGAAAGTGCAAAACGATTCATGAGGCCACCTAGATTGATATCATTTACAGCACGTATTCTAATGGTGATCCGAAAAGGGGATTGTTGACAAGCGTCTATCGGGCCAGATTTAAGAGATGCACAAAATAAACCCTTGTCTAATTTTCGCACAGGCCATAAACACAAATTTAGATCAGACCCGACGCCACTCACACTCACACTGTTGTTTACGGAATCGTAAAATAAACAGAGAAAAGTGTAAAAGAAAAACTGAATAAAATGGTTGCATGCAAACTGCTAACTGCGATACAACGCTTACAAATCTAACGCACATAACGTTGAAAAGACAATTGTTGTTGCCGCCACAAATTTAAAGACAACTTCTGTGGCTGTTAGGCCTACACAGTGGTTGATCACGTGCTCACGCGATTGACCACCAAACAAGATAGAAAGACGCACCGATTCGTTTCGTGAAACTCCAATCACGGCATCTTAGTCGCCTCTACTCGGTCGATCAATTGACAAAGTTCGCGTGTGCGGACGTTCCATTGGTTTTCGATAGTAAACACGTGATCTGTGTGTCAGGAACTTGGTTCGGACAGTTCCTTTGGTTTGTAAAATTGATAACGTGTATTTCTTTCAATTACACAATGCTTTGCATTTTATCGTTGCTTTAACCTTACCGTAACTTTATTTGAAACACTGGGCTGTCTTTAAAAACGTTATCAGAGCAGAAAGAAGAGATATATAGTGATGTGTAAACATTTCATGTACTCTTATCAATCACAAACATAAAACATACATATAGTATGCAGCAACCATAGGGAGACAGACAGGGAGTGAAAGCGTACAATCACACTAAGCGTTATTTCTCCAACGCTACGACTATTAAATGGATTGCTTCAACCACTTTCGAATAAACAACTTCGGATTAATGTGGCTTTACTAGAGGCCAGTAACTTCGGTTTCTAATTTCGTAACAATAATTTTGGTCAGCTAAATGAGTCAATTTACTGGCCTGTTATCAGGAGGTGCCAAGCAGTCGAACAGTTGGGACTTCGGACAATTTAGTCACCATTCTGAAGTTGTTTTTATCCATTTTGGGTAGTGCTGCATTACTTACAGCAGCGCTTCTGCCTTGTGATTTGCTGGGTCACATGAAATTTTTTTTCACATTTGAGCCTCGTTCCAACCTCTACCGGACCCCTAATGATTGCTAAAGGTTGCATATAGCCTGTTGATATACTAAGTGCATCTACCATCCTCTTCCCACCAGTTTGTTTGGTGATAGCCAAGTGAAATGTGAAGTTGTCAACTTTCGAAACACGGAGTGTTAGTTTGCACTTGATGTAGGGGGCCAGAAAATAGACTTTTCACTACCACGTTACGTGAACGTGAACAGAACTGGTTAGTGCAACTGGGTCTTGAATCCGTGACCCATTCCATAATCACGAACATTTTCCAATCTTCTTACAATTTAAGCACTAACATGTTGCACCCTGGATAGTGTGTTCAGTAATAAGAAAACAAATTTGTTTTCGTTGAGTTCACCACCTGTTTGAAAGGTACAGTTGTCCATTTGCATCAGTCTTCTGCCATCTCATAGTGAGATAACCTTTGCCGTGAGCGGTTTACGCTCATGAATCACACGTTGTCTTCTTACCATCATTTTGCTCATCAGCTTATAACTATAAATTTCTTATAAACTACAAACACTAATTTTAGTAAACCAGACAAGCTGTCGCAACCGCATATTATTTTGTTTATTCTATGCTATATCCTACTATACAAAGAAGATTCATAAGTCACAAGCCGAAGTGGCAGTCAGCCACTTCAAGAACTGAATTGGACACGAAGTCAATGAACCAATCCACTGACCTTCGGCTTTTTGGTTTATGCCATGCGGTTGTACTATAGGCTCTGTCACATTTGGCTTCCTGATGAGTCCATCGGTTTTGCTGAAGTCTGATGTGTTGTTCACTGAGTAAATCATTAGATTAATCCGACTTCCAAACTCAATCGTCGTCTTGTTTTTGACTTCCTATGCATGCATCTAATGTCGGAAAGGTGGAGGTTGAGAAAAAACGGATCACGATAGTACATGTTTTCACTGAAACATTTCGACTAACCGTGAAACCTTTGAGGCCTTATCCGCCCCTCGCTGCTCGCTGAATTCTTTGACGTGGCTACCAGCTAACACAGGTTCAATTTGCTTGTCTGCAGCACTACAGTGCACCACAGCAGTCAGCCATCACATGCAGTTCTTGGTTTCGTGATACTGCTCCCTAGTTAACCAACTTTCCGTACAGCAACGCTTAGTGGAAGAATGCGGCTTTGCCGCCATTGCAAATATTTCCCATCCCGTCGTTCACACCATAGCAAAAAAGAGATTTCATATGGAAGTTGTAGGTGTGACACAAAACAATACAAATCAGGTTACAATTGCTCTCATTTCTAGAAGTCACTCATTACAACAGCATACTGATATGAAAAAGTAATCCGATCGATTCTCAGTAACTGAATCGAAATGTTATTCAAGGTTGTGGGCAGCATGGGGAATACCACAGACCAAGCCTGTTTGTGTAGGTCGGTGAAAAATGGGGGCGCTGTACGGTCTACCCATGAAAGATGTGAATTTGTCATAGTGAAACAGTGTGAGATCAGTGTAGCACATTAAATACTTACATTCACTAATATTTTATAATCGATAGCTTGTCGTCATACCAGTCTTCATTCCACCGAAAACAACGTATGAAAGACTGAGAGACTCAGGCGTGAACCGATGCCGTGACGAATTTCCGATGTGAGCAATCCATTGCAATTGGCAGTAGATGTCTCACTGCCTAATTTCTCGACAATTTCAAGTAAGTTGTCCTGCGGATAATGTCCTGTTACACGTTGATTTTCCGTTGTCATTATTGATACCATAACATTCACTCAGTCAATTTGGCTAATTTTTAGAACTGTACTTGAAAATCACTCACGAACACTATGAGTTAATTTTATTTTGCTGGCTTTTCTGCCGTAATGTTTCATTTTATACGTACGAACTCCATTGCACCAAAATGTATGGTTTGTGAATCACTTTTCTTAAGAATGTCTATAGCGAAACAACCACACTGGTCATTCTGACTGGTAGGCTAGAAGTACATTGCTAACCTAATTCTGTTATTGGCTCAATTAATCTGGGTGTAATGGAAATGTTTGTAAAAAAACACACAAAAACACCATATGGATAGAACAACGTTAAAATCTTGACGAAAAGACAAACCACAAAGAAGCTTCTAGTTATACTCATTCACGGATATAACTGGGATTTCTTGTATAGATCAGTGAAGACAATCGGACCGAATACTCCATAAATATGAGGTGCTCAAAGAACACGACCATGTTGTTCCAATACGGTCATCATTGTGCACCTGCCTCAATCCTGTCGAACAAATGTTCGTTCACCGTTGTGCAAGACATCCCTTCCAGCTGGAACAAGTCATGGAGAACGTAAGGGTGAGTTTGAGTTGGGGTTTACTCCATCAGTGTTGCTTGTTTATTTGCTTACACTTCAGTACAAGAGGCTATAAGATTTCTGTACAACTGTTATTCCATCTGAAATTATGTTTTACTGATCCCGGTCGACTAATTCAGAGAACTTATACGGTTACGCACACAGTATATCCGTTTAATATTTGCAAAACCCATTTGACAAAAAAACTTTGATAGTGTAGCGATGGATATTTCACCAAATCGAACGCCAGCAGCTACAGTTATAAGAATAGTTGTGACGTAACTGTCTGACGTTGAACTTGGTGCCAGTCTCCTTAAGCAGAACTTAGACGTTAGTTTACTGTTTACGGTTATAATGTATTTTGGTTGAACTGTGTTTTGAACCAAGCCAGGACAACTTATAAACCATCGGTAATTACGTGTTGGATCTGTTGAAGCTCGTTTGGTACGTTTGTTGTCATATGTTCGGTATGATGTAGAACGTTTAATCTGTTGAGGTATATTTGATTTGTTTATAGAAAGCTGACCCTAAATTTGCCTTTAATTTTCCTCCTGATGAGGGCAGTAAACAATCACGTCTGTTTTCTTATTCTCTTCACAACTATCATTGATTATCCATCAAAACCCTCCTTCCTGGTGTTATTTGACGTGCCCTCACTTTCACCTGCACTCGATCGTCTTATTGAGCTCACTTCTCGTTGAGTGGTAGCTATTTTTGGATTCATGTTTGGCTACTCCATTTTAACGCTTTTCTGCCCGATAATTCGTGTATCCGGTCACTTCACATTCAAGAAGAGAGAGCACTTTTGTTGTAATTTCGCCAGACAGTACCGTATAAAGTCTAATCTTTTCAGTCGTCTTCTCTGACATTTTCGAACTTGGAAGATAGTCCCCTTGATCCAACCGTCTGAATAAGCTTTAATGGAACTATCGAGTACGTGTTACTAAGTGAATTATCTCAGAATCGCCTGCTGCGATTTGACAAATATAATAGATGGAAATGCTACAGGAGAAGAAAGACAGCAAGCCACCATGATGGGCGTTTCTGAAACGAATGAACTATCGGTTTCCCGGCGGGCAGTTCGCTACGAGTGTGCCAATGACATAGCTGTCGTTTTGACCGCTGTTAATTCTTACAGCATTTCACGCGATACTATACGATCCAGGCCAGGACTATATCTTTCCGAGGTCTAGGATCGAATTACAACGTAAAACACAAACCAGAGTAAACTTCAGTTGGAACGGCTTCTGTAGACTAAGCTTTGATCTATTTGCCGCATGGCTATGTGGATAAAATTCCCTTCCTAGTCTTCTACGTATCTGTCCTCATCATAGAAACTGATTGGGCACCATCATGGCTCCGGTTGCATTGATGAGCGCCTGCCAGACGAAAACTCATATTATTGAGAATCTTGACATATCATGGAATGCACAACACACGCTGTATACATTCTGAATGGTATCGTTTCAAATACTGTACGTTCCATTTGCTCATTATCGGTGTTTAGCTGCTATCCTTGTAGAATGCTAAACAATATCTTTTAATAGACAGGTAACCTCACTTCTATCAGCCGGTTAAAGGGATTTCCAACTAGACAAAATTAGATTTTAACTTGTAGGTCTGAGACAAGTTTGTAGATAAATCACTTTGCTTGTAGCAGAATTCTGTGGAAGCTTAGACACTGCCTCTGTCAATGCAGGTATGGAATATGGTCAACAAACACGGGTTTGAGCCAATCGATAGAAATTGTATCGCGTTTACCACGCTTGTCGATCACGAACTATTTGTCATTTCGACGAAACACTTTGTACGGGCCATCACAACCTGGCTGGAGTGGCTTCGATGACACATCAGTACATACGAAGACAAAAAAGGCGATGGTTTTTGTTCCCGACACCTGATGTCTGTGTGTCGATGTAGGATGAACGTCAGCTATGTGTTCCCAAAGTCGCTTGACATAATCAGCGAATGGGGTTGGTGCAGCTGCAACATATACTGTCGTGAGCCAGGAACGCGGATGCGCAAAAGTTGTTAATTCAGAAAGGCATTACATGAGTTATGCATTTCAACATGACTACAAACATAAACACTCATCTACCTACGGCACTGGTCTCAGAATGCCACGGTTGCTGCGGACGCCAATGCTCAGTTTCTTTATGTGCCAAGATCCACTTCATGCCATATTGCACTTCAATGCTTCTTGTAGTTTTTCTCGTGGCCATTTCGATGTCAAAATCCATACCCCTGCCTCACTACTGAATAGTAGTGGTGTGAGTAGTATACAGTGCCAGCTCGTCCCTATAGATCAGTTCTTCTGCAGCGGTGCCGATATACTTTGTAAAGTTACAGCGAATGTCAAGTGAAACCAAGAAAACTATTCCAGTTTAGTTTGTAGTGCACTTCCGGGCTGATATTGACTCTTTTAGCTGTCGGTCAAATTGCTCCACCGACCTGCTCGAACAGGGATAACATGTTACTGTTCGTATACGGCCATCACCCTGAATCTGCGTTGGTTCGCGGAACAAGCCAGATTGAAACTGGGTATCGCTATCCCCTACTATGATCAAATAGATGCCGGAAATCGTGGTGTAGCATCCGACAAATCTTGGAGAACTCCTAAACCATCGGTATTTACGGGTTCCGGCCACGTTTTTACCTGACTCAGGAGTTTTGTCAGACAAAATGCTACTATGTCAAGAGTGAAAATTTCCAAGTTGACATAATTACCGAAGTTAAAACGATTCCTCATAAACTCGAAGCGTAATCAAACAACCGTCTAGCCCTTCATTGCAGTAACAGTGATGCCGCAAAGCCAGCTGGATCGGTTTATGTTCATATCTTGCATCACTTGTTAACAAACAAGATTTGATGTAAACCCTGTTCCACAAAACCCAATAGATCGATACCGGTGCCTGTTCACAATAAGAAGAGTGAATTATAAGAAAGACTTTATGCGCAAACGATTATATCGAAAAACTTGTCGCCATTCACAGTAAACAAGGAATGATCAAGACTGCCGTGTGTCTACTGTTTAAGAACCATGTATCGTTGAACCTGCCTTTCGGATGTGGGGGTAACCTACTTCGGTCTCCCTTGGCTCTCACGTACTTAACAACTGGACTACAACTAGGATTGTTGTTAAGTTTGTTAGTAGTGGTAGATTCCTTCATTTTTAGCTGTGGTGAGTTCTGTATCGGTAAAATGGATTGAAACCTACTGTAACGAATAGCTGAAAGTATGTCAGAATAGTTGGTATGCGCGGCGATATAGCAGACAATAGCATACGAACCGAAATCCTACCTCGTCCATTTCAGGAGTCGTAGACACAGTTTACTGCGTTGATCCGGTCAACTTGCTGTAATTGTGATTGAGCAAGCGGCATCCTAAAGTGCTAGCTTTCTTTAAAGCAGTTCCATTCCACTCTGGTGTGAATGTGCACGAACTGTCGACTCAGGCAGTTTGTTTGCCCTGAAAATGATGGCATTCTCCCTTCTGATATAAATCGCAATCGAGTACGGTCCTTTGTTGTTATTCGTGCACTACAAAATGTAATCTTTTGCGTTTTTGACTGAAGACAGCAAAAGGTGTTCGTTCAATATTGGAAAACCGGATCAAAGAGGCTCGGTACTTTAAGTGTTTTCCTAAAACGTCCACGCCAACTATTAGTTTAGGCAAATAAGTGAGTGCTTTCAGGAAGTTGAATGCCAAATTTTATGAGAATAATTTTAACAGATAATGAAATATACACCAATATGTGAAAAATGGCAGTCACATTCTTTGTCGTAAATGTGCGTGATTCTGATATTTCGTTTCAATAGTTCGATGTTTCAGTAGGCGTTTGATCCGACGAGGAACTGAAGTAAGCAGTAGCCCGAATTTCCTCATATTCACTTCAGACTCACCACCAAATTGGACGTCGAGCTGCAAATCTTTACCCCACTGATGTCTGGATGTTTTACGGACTTGAGGTGACAACTGCCGGCCAGTCAGTTCAAAACCTTAAGTCTTTGGCGAAATATCCACGCCCACCTTAATATACAATGCAGTAATCGGGGTTCTCTCCTGTTGAGAGGTTGCAATGTCCTGTCACGCTCTGGCGTTACGGTAGTCGAACTGTAAGAATCAGCGTCTAGATAACCATCTTGTGACCAATTCATTCAAACCACAAATCGATGAAGCTCAACTACTCTCACCGAACCTCTATCATTAATGAGTTGGCAGAAACACACTCCTTCCTTCTGAAAATCTCTATACATTAGACCCCTCAGATGGGTTTCGCTCTTCAGTGAAACAAACTGTACGCTTCATTCAATAACAAACGATGTTGTTTCTATCGTTGCATCGTTCTTGTAAAGACAGTAAGTCTAGATCTGTGCTCAGGCCAGCTGTATGTTGTATTTAAACCTAATCGTTAAGTCTTTCACTGGCCTCACTCTGATAGACCCGCTCATGATCCAGTTCACTTTGCTTGCACAATCACATTTACCTTTTCAAATAGTGCGTATACACGTAAGTCGCAGTCTTTGGGAATTTTTGTTATGTTCAACTGCATTTGTTGAAAACTTTTCTTCTATCGCTCCAAATCCGTCAGTTCGGCTCCTCGTGATTGATCAGAGACAAAACGTAGGCAAGCTGCCATACGATTTCGATATATTTACACATCTTTCAGTTGATACGTGTCAGTAAACGACTTTTCAAGTCAGGCGTATTCCACGGACATATCCTCTCCAGAAAACCTTTGAGATATACTTTTCTAGAGAAACATTTTTTTCACAAGCCAGCAAATTATATTTGGTTAATACATGTATTGATAAATATTACCTTATGTGTTCCTACTTCCCTGGCAATGTGAGCTGCATTTTTCTCAGTGTTGGAACAGAATTTATCTTTTGACGGAACACAATCGACTGATATATCTACTGAACACTATTCTATACATAGATGTCAACGTCAAATCGAGAGGATTTACAGTCAAGTATTATGAATTGGCATTATTAGTACAACTGTGGTTGTCAATAGCAGTCTTGGTGGTTGTCAGCGTTATAAGTTCGAATCAACTCACTCTGGGAAGTTTATTCCCCTTGGTAAGTTAACAGATACCAAAGACCGTGGGATCGTTCGATAGTGGAGTAAAACAGGTTGAGTTAGAACAGGATAACAAAATCTCATTCTTAGATGTTGCGTTGCTTCATCGACCAGAGGGGACACTTCAAAGATCTATTCATAGGAAAAAGACATGGACGGGTCAATACACTCATTTTCACAGTTTTGTCCCGTTGAAGTGCAAAAGAAATTTGGTACGTTGTCTGTTGAACAGAGCGCAAAAGATCTGTACGCCCGACACTCTCCAGGAGGAGGTAAGATATATTCGAGAAACTCTCACTAGAAATGGATACCCTGAGAGATTCATAGATAAAAATCTGCATTCCGGTAGGAAGCTAGAACTCGTCCAGACAGCGCAGAAAAAGCCGGTTTCCATTTGTCTCTCATATAGAGAAGAAGTTAATAGTGAAATAATTAGCCGCAGACTTTCAAACACGGTCGAGATTGCCTACCCTGCAGCGAGACATATCATGTCGTTCGACACCTGCCCGGTACTGGTGCCACGCCTTAAGGATAGTTTGCCAAAGTTCTCTTCGTCTTTCTGTATCTACTCTCTCACCTGTTGTTGTCAAGCAGGTAACTTTGGGAGGACCACAAGGCGGCTATCGGAAAGAATTCGTGAACGCCTACCAAAATGGGTTCACAACAGTTCGCTAAAGCCCATTTCCAGTGCAATCGGCTCCCACCTAATCGACACTAGTCATCGAATAAATCCAGATGAAGCATTCCGAATCATCTACAAGGTTCGTCAAGCCGGCTCCAGAGCTGTCAGAATGCGATTGTTATCAACCGCTGAGGCTATTGCTATCAGACTGCACAACCCTTGCCTGTGTGCCCAAAAACAATTCGTACAAACCCTCCACCTCCCCTTGGCAATCATTCCACATCCACTTGAAATTCGAACAAGCGTGAACCGCTTGACATTGATGAACGAATATCTCATGAGAGGCTCGTATAACACCCGAAAACATTCACCAACACCCTCACCTTCCCCCAGTAGACTGTGATCTGTACCATTTCTCTAATCTTAATGTTCCTGTTTAACTCGTCATAATTTCATATATAACCCGCACCTATTCCCATGTACTTGTAAAAGCCCGATGAGAATTACCTAAAACAGCTGTTTGCAAGATTCACTTCTTATGAATTCTACGGGAATCTGGAAAAGACTAAAACAGGTCAGCTTATCTGTTAGAGTGAACGTCACTGGCTCAAATTCAACCTTAAGCCTGGCTTTTAAGTACTTCAATTTCTTTTTAACTAAAAACTTCCCTACTATTTAGTAACTATATCTGGGTGATGTATTTGCCTCATGCAGTATAATTGTTCTCTCGTTTTGTTAGCTTGGAAAAAATCGTGAAATAATTATGTCACCAACAGCAGAATCGACAGTATTCTGTCCATTTGAGTTGGCCGCTAAGCGCGTTGACTCTCTCGGTCAGCCGGTCGAGCTCCACGGAACACTGAAGTCATATGTCACTTGTAAGATGACTGGATGAATCAGCGGTATTCAATGAAAGTTAAGTAAACCTTTGGTATTGAGGATACAAAGCCAACAGTTTGCATTACCCCCTCAGGTTAATTGGACATTCGATCAGTACACCTAGGTCTAGGGTATGTGTGCTCGTTCATTACAGGGTGCGGGCTGCAAGCTATATCGAGTTACTTGTTTGTGTGTACACTTATAAACGCAACCAAACACTGGCTATCGTTACATACTGTCAAATAAGTAGTAGTACTGCCCCCCACGGGACAATCTGCAATTTAATTCTTTTCAACTAAACGCTTTGTAATGTGAATTCGGCGTCACTCACAACTGATCACAGTTTACACATTTCGCAAAAACTTTTCATCCATCCCGCTTCGAAGAGTGTACATCACACCTACCATTCGACTGAATTCTGTTAACCAAGCTGATCGATGGGTAAACGATTGTCCACACGAACGTCTACATACGGGGCGCCAGCTCTTCCCTTCATACTTGTCACGCTATGTAGAGAAAATTTTCTCATTTTTGTACGAAGTTGTGCCTTGTTGTCGACAGGTGGCTAACTTCACGCTGCTTGCTCTTTATGAATATCGGGAGGTTTTATGACGATGGCGTGCAGGGCAACAGAGTTTTGGCTCATAAACAATAAGCGAAGAAACTATGGGACACTCAGTTGTTACTCATCTGTTTGAACTAAGTTCGGTAGCACACGGTCTACAGCATTGGTTGCCAAATGTTTTGGCTGGCGACCCAGATTGTCAACGTTGGTGAAAATGATATCGAACCGCGTAGCAATGGTACTAATAGCTTTTTATGCAAAAAATCTTCCAGTGATTTCCGATGATAAATTTTCCAAAGCGAGTTGTACTGTGGATGTTCACTAACGGCGAAAGCTCAGCGTAGATCTCGCTGTGCAACAAATTGATTTTTTCTGCTGCGGTTGCGATTGCCGGAAAACTAGATAAACTTATTTCTCTGTAAGTTGTTGAAGAGAGTGACAGCATATCATTCCCAGCTTTTTTTGGCAACGTCATGGTCTAAAAATTTACGTAAGGTACCAAAATAAGTTCCGTTAATCGATTCTGCTAATACAACTTCTACCGTGTAAAACATTTGATTCGAACAGATTTCTTGCCAAACCTTTACTTCAGAGAACATGTCTCTGGTGCTTGCAAAATTTTGTGAGGTGTAAAGCCGTCAGAAATGAGGAAGCAACTTTGACTGGGGAGTATCAACGTCCATTGAGGCCTTAAATAAACTGGAATTGAGAACAATGTTACGAGCTTCTTTAGAACAATGGATTAGCCTTTATCTAGTTACTGACATCACTTGCGATCAGATGTCACCTTGTTTAGGTGCCTATGGAAGATAAAAGCCCATCCAGCACGCACAATTTCTAAACTAGAGAAGGTGAGCCCGGTGTTTCGCTACTCACTCTACCCACCCAAACAGAAAGAAACATGGCTGTGGAACGTAAGTAATCCGATAAAATGAGAATGCGAACTGAAGACTGTTCTGGTGTTCACAAAAATATCTGAACCACTTTGAAAGACATCTCCAGATTCTTTAACTGAATCAACGATTAGAGCTCATGTGTGTTAAGCGTTCCCGTTCAGACTGCAATCTGCCCTTTCTTTGGAGCAACGTCATTCATCACAGGGATAATGACTTTTAGTTGTGTAAATAGGTTCGCATATTCAAATGCTAAGACATTCGTGACTGTCGTTAGCTCTAATCGATAACACCGCAGCCATATTCTCCCAAGCGACATGAAAATACGATTTTGATTGGGCCTGCTGAACGCCTTTTAGTTTAATGAAGGTAATTGAGGATTTTCACAGAAACAGGTTGATCGTATCTTCCTAATCGCAGCGTTCCAATGGATGATTCAACCAGTCAACGGGACGTCAGTCTCACCTGGAGAGTATTCCTACTTTTTTAATAACTAGAGGTACTGAACTTTTATAAAGCATTGACTGTATCACTAAGCCCATTATTCAGAATGGAGCAAAGTGGCCTTATAAGACAACGCGCTCTTGATCTGACTGTTCCTATGGCTCAGCGTACATAGGTCGCGCTACCAGGCGCTTATCTGGAGGAATATGCGAACACTTCTCACTGAACTTCTTGCTAGGCTAGCGGTTCATCAATCTCGACCCGTCGGATCAGTTGTGATCGACACAAGATGTCCCTGCCACATCGTAACGAAAAGTCAAATGCCATATCCTGTCGATAACCGAAGTAGTCGCAATCCGACTTTGTCGTCCGGATTTGTGTTCAGAAGCAGTTCGTCCATATCCTGGGGTTTTCGTCGTCAAACAGGATGATCCGAGAATGTTTGTACGTCACTGTGTATCATACAAATATCCCGCAATTTCCTCCTTGTCACATACGTTTCTGAGACGGAACAAAGTTGTTTTATCCACCCGTCTTTTGGTTTGTCTTGGGAACAATTAACGGAGACAGCTGAGTTATTTTTCGGACCAAGATTTTCCATGTTAATTACTACGAGGAGAATCCGATTTCTATCAGTCGCAGTACTTTAACGTCTACGATTCGGCGTATTCTGTCAAGGGTTTACAACTATCAATAGTCTCGCAATCGCCATTTAACGTTGTGATTGTACCACCCAAAGAGGATTTAACCAAAACATTCTGTTCGCTTATGCTTTGTTTTCCATGATTTCTGCAGGAGTTTTCAATTATCTAATCTTGCAACACAATACAAAACTTGTGCATGTCAGTCTGCTTTTCCTTTGTATCCGCAATCTTTTGACAATACTACACAAGCTTTTCAACCGATGTCTTAGCTCCACCGTACTACGTAAATCGCCACAGCTCTGATCTCGCCTAGGTAATTTACGCGTAACTACAGTTGTGTATATCAGACATTGGTCATTTGGTGTAGCATAATGATCACCCCGAGTACCCATCGACACAATCGTAATGTTCCTGATTCAAGTGATTTTCATGTTACACCCACTCATCTTAGTACTAGTAGTAGCCTAGTGGGGGAACATTTGTATTTGTTAGAGGAACCCTTTTTCTGTCCAAAACCGCCTCCTTCCTCGGGGAGACGATCATAATAAGCGGAAATGTCGTGAACATTCGAGAGATGACCTCCACAATTTTTTTTACCTGTCTGACCTTTATTTCGCTACGCTCATTGGTGGCTTAGTGACCTCAACTACTTTTTTTGATGTCTGTCCTTCGGTTTTCTGGTTCGAGAATGTTGGTAGGTCACTATGCACCCTATAAATACCATGCAACTTTCTCCTTGTCGCACACGTTTTTGGAGCCGGACAAAGTTGCTTTTTTGCACCCGCCTTTAGGATTGTCTTGGGTGCAGTTAACGGGGACCGCCGCGTATTTTCAGGACCAAGATT
The DNA here is from genome assembly GCA_008508345.1 of Paragonimus westermani. Classification (NCBI taxonomy): domain Eukaryota; kingdom Metazoa; phylum Platyhelminthes; class Trematoda; order Plagiorchiida; family Troglotrematidae; genus Paragonimus; species Paragonimus westermani. The sequence continues at coordinate 83,518 of QNGE01000609.1, forward strand.
TGTCGTGTTAATTACATCAGGGAGGAGAACCCGATTTTCTATCAATCGTCTTATTATACCGTGGACGAACCAGCGTACTGAGTCAAAGGTTACAACAGTATTCGAAACGGCTGTACAATAATCCACAATTGAGCACGACGCAACAGGCGATTTGATCTCACTAGTAGCGCAATTCCGCTCGCAGTGCAAAACCACACATATAAATGTTCGGTCACAATTACGAGGTCATAAAATTTCAACCGAACACTACCCAAAATTGATCATCACCTCCAGATTCCAATATAACTTCCAAGCAGCTTCAGCAACAATGGTAGACTCCAGTTTCGCTTTTATTAGGGCTCATCAGTAGCGCATATTCGTCGCAATCATGACCTATGCTCAAATGAGGAAAGCGCGTAGAGCACAGTGACGATCACCCCCATACTACGCACCGCAGGACTATGGTAGTTCACCGCGCAATCACATCTGCTTGTGAGCAGTGCTCTGGATACCTAACCATCTCTAAATGAAACACGGTTACTGTTTGTTAACTTCAGTTTGAATGCGAAAGGTGTAACCGGCTGTTAACAGAAAACCAGAGCACAGCTCGATGATAAATGCCTACTGAGGACGCCAATTTGGAGTTAACAAGGCTATTGATGTCGTGTGAAAATCTCGTCGTGCGCGAGCAAGCGCGGCCAGAAGCACGGACGCATTACTCACTGTGGCAGAAAAACTCTTAAATCGCACTGGCAACAGCGTGGACAGAAGCGTCATGTGCGCTCACCCACATGCAAACGCAGGTAGGCCAATTGTCGGCACGTCATACTTAACGTTGTTGTCCTTGGTTTTAATCAAATAACTAGCTGCGTGAACTAAAAGTAACACTAAACTTGGCCAACACGATTTAAGAGAAATGAATAGGCGACCCGAAGCCAGGTCATAACCTATTGGAACACTGGGATAGCATCAGTCCTATTAGAAGTTTGCCGTCCTGACACTGCCTCTTCTCAAGACGGCCTGATAAGCGATTGTAACTGAATATCGGGTCATGCTTGGCGAGAAGTCGATAGAACAATGGTAACCTGTGAACACGAGGGTAAGAGTTTAAAGCTTGGTCAGGGAAAAATTCACCACTGAGCAGAGAGACTCGGAACAATTGAGTTCAATCAAAACGGGTCGGGTGAGATAGATAAGAGGAGTAACTTGTAAAATGTACACTGGCAGAACCCCCTCCCCCGACTATTTATTGATTGCCTACAAGGCAAATGGATGCTATGGTGCTGCAGTAAAACCAATCACTTGTTAGAGTGGAAGTCGCTCTTAATAAAGTAGATGGTAACATCAATCAGAACAGTGAGAACTTGAAGTAACGCACTTTTGTTCTGTCAAACGTTCTGTCCAGGCTTGGATGCTATATTCGGATCCCTGCTGTGCGGCTCCCCCAGTCTACTAATACGGAGTCAGGAAAAAGACGACTGCGGAGAAACACACTGTAGTGCCTACTTCAAGTTCGACAAATGAATAGAATGCATGTAAATATATAGCGTGAATTAGCTGCCAAATATTACCATTTACAAATTGAACCAATGTCAGGTAGTTTAGGTCACTTCGCGATTAAGTGGCCAAATAGCTTCAATTCCATGGTCGTTGCACTCTGATTGGTTCATCGGGCTGGCGCGATATCCACGCCTTCCTTTACGACTCATCCTGGTTGGTTGAACTGGAAAAACTTGCACGCCATTTTTTGTTGAAATATTTCGTTAGCCATTACCGATGGCCTGATTAGGTTATTTTGATTATATCGTCTTCTAACAGAACTCGCGGCAGCGAAGGATCGAACCCGGTACCCAAAGATCGAGCCATTAAACAAAAAAACAAGACCGACCAGTAGAACAGAGAAAAGGGAGCAACGAGAGTACAGGATCTATACATGTACACACAAACACGAATGCACGGGCAAATATATCACCAAATGAGCCACAAACCGTTCGCCAGTTAAATTAAACAATGATGCACACATAAAAGCAAATCAAGATTGATCTCATGAATCGGTCGACTAGCAATAAGTGTGGTTTCAGTGGATAATGTGATTGGGAAGGGAGAAATTACACATGCCACGTTTTTTTCTTCGGGGGGGGGGCAAGTTTTCCGGCTTCCAATACTGACAGATTGCAACATAGACCTGAAGTATTTTAGCATTTGGTCGGGATAAAAATTTTGACCGGTCGACGATAAAAGCCACGGAGGTTGTGGGGGTGAGAGACCGCTTGTCATGTGAAGAGTGACGGATTGAGCGTCGGGCATGGTAAAGTGGAGACGCACTTCGTAGTAGTAGAGCAGACAGTGTTTAAGTGAGGATCAGAAAGTGTCATTTATTCTGATTAGTAGATGAACGGCGCCAACTGCCTACTCGTCGTCGGGAGTTGTTGGCAGGTAATTTGCCACCGGGGCCGGGAGCACAGGTGGAAGAGCCCGTGGTGGTTGTGACGCTTGAGTCTGCGACAGACTGCTGTCCAGCCACAGGCAGGATCGAAGAACCAGATGGTGGATTGCATCGTTGCTCATCTAATCGAGTAGATTGAACACGATGTATAAGGGCGAAGAAGTCCTCATCAGGCACCGTGGGAGCCGTGGGACGACTGTGCTGGGCACCGGTTTCTCCGGGCTGGGGTCCAGCTCCATTTTCGTGATCCGTGTTTGTCTGTAAAACTGGAACAGGTTGGTTGACATCATCACGTGCTCTGCACAATGGATCCGGGAGATTGCTCCGCTGGTCATCGATGCGGGTTGTGGTCTGAAAATAAACAACACGATGAAGATATTTAAACCACATAAATTAGTGGATAATTATATGCAATTAGGATCCCATTATATACACCTGGATAAAAAAGTGCGTGATTTGGAGCGCAAAAACCACTCGGATGAGACATGCACACTCAGATTTCCATCACTTTTACAAACGTGCACTGGTGAAGCATTCACTCACCTAGCGTTGCGACTCGGTAAACATCATTTACACGAGGTGATAGATACCGGTTGTTCAACAGGTCATAATCTCTCACTCCAACACGTTACATAGGGCCTTCATTGAAACGCTAGACTCAAAACTATTGCGTCATTTCCGGCATACTGACTGGAAAGATCAAACGTATGGTGGCCGATTGGAACATGGACGGTAGACTAATTGAGTGCCATTTCACATCTGGAGGTTCGATAGGACAGTACATGACATAGTGATCTTCATCAATGGTGGACCGATTGGGAAGCATAGTTTAAAAACAAAGCCGGGTTATGCTTTACAGGACAAATTCAGACTGTACACCAAAACAGTAAAGCCTGGTTGGTGTGGTTACGCGAAGCGAGTTCACGGAACCACATACACACAACGCCACAGGCACCAACCATTCGAACATGCAACCACACCTCCAATGCAGCTGGAGTGTGGCACAGTGACAGCCAGTGTCTCCACAAATTATTCAAGCGACGTGGCTGACGATGACTTGATCATGCGAGTGCCTCAAAGTGACCGACGAAAAACACACAAATGAGGACGTCACTGTTACTGTGCTTAAACTTGACAACAGAAGATTGGATACTCTTTGGCTATGGAAACTGATAGTGCTCAAGAAGTGGTAGGGCGTTTCGATTACAATTATGTCGACCGTAAATTGATGGCTCTCTGTGGTCACGGCACCGGACAGTTGATGGATAAGTAAAAAAAGTGAATGCTAGGGACGACAAAAAAGTCCTGTGAAATCGAAAAACAGCGGAGAATGATGTCACATTGCGACTGCATCTGAAAAACTTCAGCGCGTCCAATGTTTGGAAGATATAATTTGGGAACATTGAAAAATCTGTATCTTCGGCCACTCGTTTACGGCCATCTATGGCATTCTAACCAATATTCACTTAAAAGCTCTATAACATGAATTATGTTTAGTGATAAAATCATCCTGAAGTCGAACGAGATGATGTGGAAGCCATACTAGTGCGCCGCTGAGTACATTAAACGAGCCGGTTTAACTTCAAGGTCATGTTCTCAGTTGCGATCAGTAGAGCGAGGTTGGAAAAAGCCAAACGGAACCGGAGCAAAGACTCGAGTATTTGATTAATAAATCCACTAGGATTCCTGTAACAGGTCTCACAAATATTCGGCTATGAGCATTTTTTTTCTGATAGACAATGACAAAAGAAGGGAGGAGATTGCAGTTTATCGTTTTTTCCAGTAGTACGACTGTGAACGATGAAAAGCCCACCTGTAAACTCTGAGTTGTCTAGAGTATGAACTCAACATGTGCGGAAAACAGTTCAGTCACGAGTTTTCTCACAAATTTCAGGAGTTCTACCAATCGCTTAGAGAAACTGCGGTATTGTGAATTGTTCACATCAAGGATCACGCAGACTGGGAGCTCAAAGTTCGCGGACTTCAAATAAACCAACAATATGTCTGGGTCATTCTGAAATGGTTCGATCACCTAGAAACGTTTCGCCCACAATTTAGTCATACCTTAATTTTCATGATACATTTCGATTGGTGACAGAGTATGTTTTATGACTGCTCTAAACACAATGTAGAGAAGCCAGCGTAAGATCGTTCGAGTTGGACTTCCAAATATATATTATAGAAATGACCATAACTTTCAGCAATACGCCTGGGGTAGTGAAACACGGGCTAACGTTGGTTTCGTCCATAGTCCACAAAATAGCAAAGTACAAATGCATGAGGAGTAAAACAGAGGGAAAACAAAAAAATGAACGGATATAGGATGGCCATTAACTGCGATACGATATCAACCATAAAATGAAATTTTGTTGAAACATGATCGACAGGCGGTGTTCGGGTTTTTTTTACAGGCGTTCACGTTTCTCCCAATGTTATTGACGTTTAGGAAAAACGTCAGTTTTTACGTCCCAGTCACTTTATCGATTCGCTCCGCACTATACATTAGCGACAGTGTGCGTTACACAACACCGGCACAGATGGAACTGAAAAATAGTGAACATATAGACACTGGAAAATTCGGTGATAATAACGCAAAGCAGTAAAGGTATCCTGTTACTGTAGGCACATACTGATTGCCTGGAGAGAGCTATGAGACAATCAAACATTCAATCGATATGAGTGCGACGCTGTGAGTGGTAATGTTACATTGCCAGAACTATCAAAACAGTTTTTCCATGTTCAGTACGAGATCTCACCATGACTGCTATAATTGTTATAGACCTCATAAAAATAAGTATATACTGGAACGACTCTAGTCTGCACTTTGCAATGATGAGGATGCACAGTCAATATGAAGCTAGGAATAATTAACAGTTGAGATAGACAATAATATTGACATGTTGTTCAGATTAAAAATGGAAACCAAATCAACCCATGTTTCATCACCCAATAGTTAGTACCATGGAACTAAAGGGCTGCATGCGGCTTTGACAGTTGTCAAGCTGACCAGACCTGGTTAATATCATATGACAACGACTCGAAGCCTGGGACTCACGACCAGAAGAACAGCGTTATAAACATTGTGCTACTTGGGTTCAAGACTGATTTAAGAATGACAGCAAGATATGGTGTTCCGTGGGTTACTGTTCAAGCAGCTCTAAAGAATGGGTTTTCCGACTGGATCGAGTCAATAATTCCAGATACTTAGATTCTAAAACAAAATCTCTGGTACTTTCCGTGCACTGACATTTGTAAGGATTCATGATTGAGCGCAGCTCATACATCACAGTGATTAGTTGGTGAGCGTTAGTTTGGCATGACTTGAGGAATAAAGCCTTCATTAGACTAAGCTCAACGGAGGGCTACACATCAGATTCTGGATTACCAGAACGGTATGCGAAAAGTGCACACAGAAAGAGTTATGTACTTTTTTGATCTGCTTTGAGATAAAGAGCAAGCAAACTTAGTTTAATCCGAAAAAACTGTTGCATTGTTTCTCTCTGAGGAGATGGTGTTTTGTTCAAGACACGACTAATTCAAACAGCAACGTTCACAGTCACCAAAACACTTATCGTTTTTGGTCCACGTGCTCGGACCTGTTTCAATCTGATGCTTCGGTAATCTACTCATCCATTATCCGATAGCCAGTAAAACCAATTTGTCTATTGAGTATATCGATGTTCAAGTATTCATATGGATAAGCGTTGTTAGAGGTCGCCTGCATGCGGATAGTTTCATTCCGGGTTGGTGTGGTGATTAGTGTTGGACTAAAAAAACTGCTGAGCAAAACGTGACCATATGAACACGGTCAGAGTATGGGAGCAAACTTGACCTAATTAAACGGAGAGGAGCTTTATTGGGTTTAAAGCATATACAAATATCAAGGTGGGGACCAGAGACAGGGATGAATGAGGCAAAACACACGGATGTGTCCAGTTCAAAAGAGGGGTTCTACCGAGGCGCGAAACGAGGTCACTCGTAGTTTGAGATGGTTCACTTACATTTTGGCTTACAAAGTTACTTTTTCGCAGAAGTATGTTTGATGTATCATTAAATTATCCAAGCAGACAAATTGGGCAGATTAATCTGCAACTAGAACAGTTGATTTCAAAGTCTGACCCATGCATCGTCGAAGACTAATCTACTCCAAAGACATGAAATTGGGCAGAACTATTGACCGACCTTAATAAAAAAATACACTTGCTGAAGAAGAGCAACAAATTAAAAGAATAAGGCTGAACTAAACGAGGTGTGCATTTGCGTTCACTTGTTAACTTACTCTGGATAACAATTTATATATAAAAAACGAATCAAAAGTGCCCGTAGGAGGATAATTTCAGAATTCCATAGTATGGACCTCCTGTTGCCCCTAGTACTCGTCGATTGACGGACAGAGGCGGTACGTACCGCCGCATTATTGTACGTCGAAAAAATGAAAACCTGGTAAACAGTATCATAGGAGGGTAAAGATCTCAAAATGGATTTGACGGTTTGCATTGCCAAGCCAAAAAGCATTGGCTTCCAGTTAACACTTTAAAATGCAAAGCGATACACACTTCCCGCGCCGGTTGCCTTTTAGGAGGCGAAGAGCTAGCAATGCTCCTGAGCCAGGACCAGGGACGATGGTTTAAGATCTTCTAAGTGCGCTTCGATAATCAAGAAAGCCAACATGAATCTCGCATACCAATCCGGTTGTTTGGGACCTACTAGATGGACAGCATTCTGTTGACGTTCACCTCAATGGTACACTCTCAAATGGAATTAAATATTCAAGCTTAGTAGCCATTCCTTATGAAGAACAGCGAATCACTGACATACTGCTTTCTTTGATGATAATGGTGATGATGAAAAGGTGATACAGTGTAGAACAAGAAGGCATGTTTTATGGTTTGGTTCTTTTTTTATTCGGAAAGGCTACGTAAATTCCACCAGCTCTTCGTGTACTGACAATATATCAGAGGCGGACTTCCTTTAACTCATACATCAGCCGTCACAGTTTCCGGAACATAACATGAAACAATTCCATCGACGGTAAGTCGAAATACAACGTCTCTTTAGTGTTAGGATAAGCCCAAGCTAAAACATTGCCCGAGTCTGTGGTAACAGCGCTAGCAAGATATGACTTCAAGCCTGATGCATAACCTTGTAATGCTATCCCGAGTCTCTAATCAGCTTGGTAATCAGGACAAATGGTGATAGATCCTCAACATGAATGCTAGTGAATCATCATTTGTGGAATTGCATTAGCCTCATGTCTGATTGCCACATCTGAGCTACAGTTTTATTGAGCTCAGTGCAAGACTGGTGAGTGTGACCGTGTAGCTGAGGAAGTTGCGTACTCCCCACGTTGTCGAGCCATCACGTGTAAGACTGTCGACTATGGCCTAAGTTCACATGAATGATGACCGCGATGTGGTGAGCCACACTGGTGATGATGCGTGCTGAGGCTTAATGAACGTTTGTATGTAGGGCGCAGAGCGGAGGGCAGGTGGGATTTTCCCGTGCCGATTTGCAAGCTGGCTTACTCCACAACGATGCAGTCGGAGTGTGCCAGTTGGGTGCTGCCAGAGGCTCGGCGTCGGTGGCATCATTGTATGTCCTTCTGAGCCGCCAGGCTTCTACAAAGCGAAAACCCTGAAAGATGCAAAGTGCAAGGTGTACAAATACAATCATGATAAAAAGTCAGTTGTATGCTAGAACATGGGAGCTTGAGGGGACTTCCGTTGAAAAGACTTCCGACGAGTGCTTCGGAGGTTCAGCGAACATGTTCAAGCGTTCCAAAATGTCTGACATGTAGACAAACATACAAGGAGCGAGCAGCCTAAAACAAATGTACAACTCACTCGGAGAAAGTGAGCGTACAACATAGTTTGAACGGTTTCTCGATTTTTAGAGGGTTTGGGATTGTTTTTTGAAACGTATTTTTTGTTTAAAAAACCTATTTCTCAAATCATAGTGACGTAGGTCAAGTTCCGATGGTACACAGCAAAAGTGTTGGAACTCAACGTACAAATCTAGACTGGTTAGTCCCGACCTATATTGCTACTTTGACGAGGTGGTCGGGCTTGTGTATCGTTTTGATCCGGCGGGCTACGCCGACTAGGACTCCGGTCCTTCCAAGTGCAACCTTGTCAGACAGGCCAAACGAGAGCAGTCAGACGAAGAGCAGTTACACTCATAGGATTGTATGTCACACTGCTGACCGCGTAGGAGTGCTTAGGCAGTGAGGCACGATCCTATGGGCATACAGCAGAACTATTTTTATAGTTGCGGCACTGCTGTCTTCCGTATCAGGAAGAAGGGGGTTAGAAAAGGTACCCTTAAACAAAGAGCACTCCGATCGCCCAACGGTTGACCGTGACCGCCGGCGTATTATCCAATACGGTCGAAAAACATCAAATATCTCTCAAAAGCCTGATGTAGCTTCGAGTACATCCGCTGCGCGCAGCAGTGTTCAGAATCAGACATTATTGTCTTATTCACTGCGCCCTCGGGCTAGGCAAGCCCCTCACTGCCAAGTGAGTCAGACTCTTGAGTCATTGGCTCCGGGTAGGGTCCCCCAAGAAAACCCTATATCCTGTTGTCTCGCAGGTCAGACTTTTGAGTCAGAGGCTCGGGGTGGGGTCCCTCAAGTCAACCCCCTTCCGCGGCATAAACGACCGGGAAGTATCAGAAGTTATCGTTCTCTCAACAGTGACATTACTAACCGACCACGACTTTCTCCTACCGTTTTACCCCCTATTTCTTCTGCCTTCCATGTGCCTTCGGGCGATAATTGTTTTCTGAGGCCAAGACAACTGGTAAACATTGGCGCCTTCAATGTCCGCACTCTCCGACAAATCGGTCAGCAAGCTGCTCTGGCAAGTACTCTCTCAAGTCTGGAGCTTGATGTGTGCTGTGTGTCGGAGACGCGAGTCTACGACTCTAGCACAGTTATCCATTTGAGCTCACCTCTAGATAGCTGTCGATCCAAGCGCTTCTGTCTCAGGGTTTCTGGTGACGCCGAAGCTGAATCTCACGGTCGAGCTGGAGTGGGAATCGCGCTGAGTTCCCGTGCAGAGCAATGTTTGCTCGATTGGATCCCAGTGAACAGTCGCTTGTGCGCTGTCAGACTCAATACGTCGGTAAAAGTCTGTCGACGCAAATCAGAAAGGCGTTGTGTATTCATTATATCGGCGTACGCTCCGACGGACAGCTGTCCGGATGCTACCAAGGATGCGTTCTATGACGCCCTCGTTGACCTTCTGAGGCAGTCTGAACACTCAGACATCATCATACTAGCGGGCGATTGTAATGCTCAGCTTGGTCGTCTTTCTCTGGATGAGAAGCGGCTAGGAGGTATGTTTGGTGTCCGAGCACAACGCACTGACAATGGCGAAACACTACTACAGCTGTGCGCATCCCACGGTCTATATATTTCGATCACTGCATTCCAACACAGGAAGAAGCGCTGTGTTACTTGGAGACCTCCGTGTGCTTCTCAGCCGTGGCGTCATTTTGTTAAGGACTGTCGTGTCTTTTGGAACAACTATCTGGACTCGGACCATGCCATTATGCGTGCCCGTTTCGTTTAGTCATTTGCCCAGAGGACACGCTCGTAAATGCAAGGTGCTTAACTGGCATTCGAGCAATGAGGATGTGAAGAACGCTTACCAAAAGGCGTTGGTGAATAATTTGACCAGTTCGAGTCAGATGAAGGATCCTAACGAACACTGGGAACAAATCGCCGGAGCTACGAAAGTGTTGTCAACATGTATGTTCCGAAGGAGCTGTTCAGTTTCGACAGAACTGGATTTCCGTCACGTCGATAAATCTTATGAACAAGCGTCGCTCTATCCCACCTGGTTCTGGATATGATGAGGACCGTCGAGAACTTGAACGCGAGCTGACTAAGAGCAATTGCAGAGACCGTGAGCACTGCTTGTTCCAACAATCAAGAGATGGAAAAAGCCTTTTTATGTGGTAATAGCTGAAGGCCGTTTTTCCTTGATCCGTGGTTGTACTAACCGTCATGTCGGTGTAAGTGAGACCATATGTGAAAAAGATGGTTCACTCATCAACAGCCAGTCGCGCCGGCTTGACAGGTGGGCCGAACATTCTGAAGAGCAGTTCAGTTGGTCTCAACCAGATCATGTGGACGACGGGACTCGAATTGTCAGCTATTGCATTCCAGACGGTCCTCCGTCGGAAGCAGAGGTGGCCATGGAGCTCAAGTTATTGAAGCGTAATAAGGCTCCTGGACCAGACCTCCTCTTCCCGTCTCTTTTCAAGGATGGTGGAGAGAGGTTATGAAAACTGACAAAACTTCTCCAGACGATCTGGGAGTCTGAAGAGGTACCTCGTGATTGGGGCCTAGCAACAGTCATTCCCGTTTTCAAAAAGGGGGCCCGAACAACCAGAGGCACCAGTTTGGTGTCCGTTGCATCCAAGTTACTCACTGGCCTCATTTTACGTCGGCTAACTAAGCCCAGGGAAAGTCAGATACGCTTCAGCATCGGAAGGTAGTGTGCTAGAACGTTAGTTGAGTTGTTTTCTGGAAACAAACCAAACCGGTATGGACGACCTCATTGGTGTTAAGACAGTTCATACAAAAATTTAATATAAAAAGACACGGTTGGACTGAAATAGTGGTTAATGAGCCAAGCAAGGATATGTTTTGCAGATTCCAAGGAAAATTGTGCTTTATGGAGAAATCCCTGAAAACGTCTCAATTTTTGAACCCTTACCATTGATATGAGGGCCCGGAAGACGATGTTTTGGTACACTACCACCTGAAATTAACACTACGAGAAATACCTGGAACTATGGTCAAGTCTACAGAAAATAGTTGAACACGTTGAAAGGAATCGCATTTCCAGAGTTGGTACGCTTGTCAGAGTAGTCACGTGATTGGCTATAGCCAGGCGTCAATCGTGAGAATATCGATAAATACGTACAAACCACACTCTGGCGAGTGTTGCAAGACACAAGTCGAGCAAGCATTTTTGTTTCTCTATATACCACATACAGACAATTCAAAATAGCTGGAAATGTATAAATTTGTCGGTGGAACGTTAAGAATATATGTTAATAGTTCCCGCAGAGTGTATGCATTACAGCCGATTCAACACGATGATCAGTAAATAATGTGTAATATTCACTTCTGAGATATCGGCTTAGTAATGGCTGTGGGTGGTAGAACAGGAAACAGTTTGCTTTGGGGCAGCGTTACCCAGCTCTTTTCTACTAATCACCTGTGACCCGAATTTCTGATAAAGAGAACGGGGGCTTAACCAAAAGATGGGGGTCGTTGGTTGATACGAACAGAAAGTATATAAACGACTCAAATCACTCGCACCTAACACACTCGCCGTCTATTCGTTGACAGTATGCTGTAAGTAAGTCAATGACCTATCAAACCAGGATGACCAGCGTACTCACGGCCGCGTTCCTCGTCTCACAACGAAGCCGCGGCTTCAGGAACTGTCATCTAAAAGTTATACAAGCGCGTACACTATTGGGTGGTCACATAAGTCACGATCATGGCTTGCTAAGTCTCTGGCTGACATTCTCACACCTCTTACATCAAAGGAAGAAGAAAATGTGTTTGCGTAGGAAACAGCAACTACCGGGGTGAAGAATGAAAAAAACGGGGCGAAATCATGAGATAAATGGATGGCGGAAGAGAAATCCAACAACACTCAGCATAAACCAAACAACTCACTGGTAGTGGTAGCCCTAAATGCTCCGCCATAGGATGAAGCTTTACCGGAATGGAAAAGACCCATTTTGGATTCATAAGTATGTTAGATATGCATTTGAAGCCATTCATTGTTATGTAAGACTGTTATTGCAGGATGCTCCAAATGATGTATCTAGAAGCCCACGAGAAAAACGGTTCAGAATAAATCACTTTTCACATTCCAGTGAAAGGTTCCAGCATTAACTATACCTTTTCAGTGACATCGTTGTCATTTATGGGGTACAAACCAGCATTATGGACATTTAGATCAAGACAGGAACCGCAAGCAGCTGAATGTTATATAGAATTTTCATACTGAAGCCTCCAAAGTAGCCAATTAACTTACCCAAGTATCGAATTAACTTGCTCGACTACTAAGGCCCCGTTCTCACGCACATCGTTGTAGTCCGAGAATAACACTTCCAATATTCACCTACAGGACCCAGCATGGAACTTTTCACCCTCCCATCACTCAGCACAAGTCATAATGAATAGCAGCCGCTTGTCTGTAACCAACCCATGGAGAACATCCAGATATCTCCAATACTCCTCACTCTCTGTTAACCTATGAAACAGGAAGCAAATTCTTATGGCGCGAGGGTATACGACAGTAGCGGGAGTTCGAACAAGGAAGGAACGAACAACATTGTTATCTTGAACCACTGTGAAGATTCGTGCCCCAGGTGTCATTACGGTGTACATATGACGCACCTAATCACCCTAACAGAAAGGGTCGAGGTAACATAGGCTTGGCGGTAAGTCCCATCTCTTACCACTCAACCTCAGGTCTCCCTCGTCTTTTGCTCAGATCTAGAATGCGAATTAATATAAGTGCTCTCAACGTTACCACTGTGGAACAAATAGGTTAACAGGTCGCTCTCGCATGAACGCTAGACTCGTTAAATGTCTATATCTGTTGTGTTTCAGAGACTAGAGTTCAAGACAACGGTCACCGTATAGAACTAAAAGCACTCACACTGTCTCCCCGATACTAGTTATGAACTTCCAACGACTCCACGAGCGCCGTTACTAGACAGGCTGGAGCAGGTATTGTCCTCAGCTAGAAGGTCACAGCCACATTGGTAGGCTGGATTCCGGTTAGCAATAGACATTGTGCCGTCCCCTTGGCATGTTCTCTCAAGGCCAGCTCTAGACGCCAAATCTCCAGAAATCTCTTCATTGCGTTTCTTTGTGCTTCAGCTGAATACAACGATGTCAGTATCAAGGACGCCTTTTACTCAGATCTAGCCACTCTCCTCCGGTCGATGTGATCGTTCTGGCCGGAGATATGAACGCCCAGTTTGTCCGCCTTGTTGAGGCCGAGCCTCGTTTGAATGCATGTTTGGGACAGCATCACATCGATCGGATAATGGCGGACGACTGTTACCAAATTAGCTTAAAAATCAGGTTTAGTAGTTCTCATTCCGAAGATCCTAGTAGTTGCTGGACCGAAATTTCACAGGCGCTTTATGAAGCAGGTAATGTAGCATGCGGCACGGGAGTACATGGGTTCAACAGACATTAGATTTCGGAGAAATCTCCACAGTTGACAGAAGCTAGACGGAACATTTCTCCTGACAGTTCATATAACAAGTCTGGGTCAGATATCCCTAGAAAGCTGACACGTAGCGTAAAGGCTGGTCGTGAGAGTTGGTTAGTGGAGAAAGTTGAAGGAATGAAGACTGCTTTTACTTCAGGGAACACCGGTAGAATTTTGTAGCCTATCTGTGCTGCTGGTTCCAGACGACCATCTGTAAGTGAAGCTGTCATCCGGATAAACGGTACACTCACCTTTTGTTAGTTGAGAATTTTAGGGCGCTGAGTAGAACATTGAGGGCCATTTTGGGAGACGTACTGCTTCTAGTGTGCTACCACCACAGAATTGCAGTATAGCACCCCGGTCAGCAGATTAAGGACCACCCAGTAAAACTGAGGTTCGCAATTGCATTTTGGTTCTCAGAGTTAATAGGACTGCTGGTCCAGATGACCTCGTGGTGGCACTCCTCAAAGATGGAGAGGCGTTAGTAGAGGCTTTGACTCAGTTGTTCCAATTCGTGTGGATGACGGAAGGCATCTCTCTGAGTTGAGGTCACTCGATAATAGTCCTCATACTCAAGAAAGGAGTTCCAGGCTATTGCGAAAACCAACGGGGAATTAGTTTCACCCCACTAATTGCCAGGGTACTGGCATCCATTGTACTTTGGCGACTCACGCTGACTCGGGAGGCAAACAGTGGAGAGGAGCGGATAGGGTTTCGTCCTCAGCGGGGATGAATAGATCGCACTTTTACTCTTCCTCAAATTCTGAAGCAGCGTCGTGTACCGACGGTCAACAATGGCGGTATTTCTCGACCATAAAGGCGCATTCGATCCGGTGGATCGATCTACACTTTTACGGTCGCTTAAACACAGGGATGTGTAGACCAATTGTGTGAACATACTCTCAGCGTTTTATTCCCATACTTCAACTCAGATTAGGGTTTACGGTGAACTGTTTGACAATCTCAGCATCACGAGCGGTGTACGTTAAGGTTGTCCACTTTAACCATTGTTGTTTAATTTTGTAATAGGCGAATAATGGAATACCGCTTGCTGTGTTAAGGACGATAACTAAAAGCAACGGGTGACATCGATTGCGCATCACCTTCAAAACTTTGGCCGTAAGAGCCGAAACGTTGGAAATCGCCTACACGATTCTTAATTGACATTAACTTGTCACCGGTGATGTTGTCATGACTCGGCAATGACAACTAAACGAAGGGATTATGAACATGAGATCGTCCTGGCAATCCAGGACAGAGCGTATGTGATTGATATTCCTAGTCGGATCGATTTTAAATGCAATGCCGATTACCACTGTAGTACGCATGTGATGAAATGAAGCAAGATAAGTCAAGCTCTACCATGATTCACTATAGGCAGATCCGTTAGAAACAAGGCACGTGCATTCTCATAACCGAAATGACTTCAGATCACGTTTTTGAAGTGATTTTAAATGAAACGGCAATGTGGCCAAACGCACATAGGGCATTGTGTTAAACGATAGTCATGGTAGACTTGTAATCAAACGGCACGGGATGCATCAAATTTCCCATCTCAGATTACCTCGAAGTACGAACCATTACAGACCGTCAACTCTCAACGTTCTTGCAGCGCACATATTTCGATGTGCATTTAAATCAACTTCAGAGAGGTGAAACCATGTTATATTGTAGCTCAAGACCACTATTTAAGGAATCAACATTCCTGTTGATTCGAACAGGCTAACCAACTAACTCGCACACATCGGAAGCTGATANAGCTGGTAGAGCGCTTGCCGCGTTGAGGCATGCTGTGTCTGTCGCTGGTTCGAATCCAGCCGAAGTACTGACCTTTCACAGTTGGATCTCATCTAAAATTTTGAATCTGCTATACTACTTATTGGTAATAAAATAAGGGTTTGCCCCAAAAACATGCACAGACGAACAACCGCGTTCCGCATGCAATCAGCCACAATTATTGATTCAGAAACAATGAATCTGGAACTGCGTGTCTAATAAAATGTACAGGATTTATAAGTAGAGAACAAGATGAATAGAAAAGAAACACATTCAAGGTGGCCCATGAACAGACGTCTTCCCAACATTGTGGATAACGAAAGATAACCAGTACGATGTTCCATGTACGTGGGAGCAACGTAGATGCGCGTATTCCACTACTATTTCGGCTTTGTCTGCCCACAAGTCCAGAAGACTATGAGTGCGTAGATAAATGGAAAACAACGGGAGAACAGAACTAAAGCATCGATAGTGACATTCTCACTCGTCTAAGCCAGCTCACGGGCAGATGGTCGAAACACAACCTGACATGGCTGATCTAATGATGATTCGTTTGGGAAGAGGGTGGGGGTAACATATAAGTGCGGTCATGAGTGATAAGTGAAGGATGAACGGGCTAACGGGAAGACACACATTCCAAATATGATATTCAGTGCTGTCCGTACAAAAGTGAGGATAGTTAAGAAACCGAAACGTCACGTGTGGGAAATCTACAAATCAATTCCACAAAACCTGAATTTTTCAAAACACTAAGATGTAAACTTTTGCGTCGCAAAAACAGTCATATGTGTACATATAGTTGTTATTTTAGTGATATGAGCTTGTAGCCGTACCCATATAGTCTCCGGTCTTACTTCTTTATCCAACAAATAAAAGCCTTCTACAACGCCTATACTTACTAAAGCAGTTTGTTAATTGCTACATTCTCCTTTATTGGTTACACCGTTGCGCCTGTTGTGTTTACCGTTTTCTTTCGTCAAACACTGAGTTAATAGGCCTATCTTGCAAGCGTTTGTGTAACAAAATTGATACCTCTTTGTATGACCAACCTCGAAGTTTTCCATTCCAAATACTTCACATCCCGCGGCAATTTTTCGATAAGGTACTTTCTGAATAGTTTTACCTACTGTAAGGTGCACTCATTCAGTGTTTCTTCTTCACAAACTAGTCAATTGTTTAAATTATTAACGTCTATACACAGACCTTCAATCCCCCCCTCATTAGACCCATTATCTTTTAAAAGAAAGGATAACTGCAGGTAGTCAGGTAGTGCAGATCTGTCCGACTCTGTGAAACAACGCTGAAACCAATAGAATAAAACTGTAAACATGCTGACTGCTCCATGCGACCTTGTGGTGCACTGAATGTTGCAGTGAATCATCTTGTGATTTATTAAGTAAAACGTCTAGGGAGCAAAACTGCTGCTGGTGGGAAACAGAGTTTGGAATGAGTGAAATTTGAAAGTGAAACAAAGTGAGTAGTGGTAGTAAAATCAAGGTAACACACAAACTGATTGCAGAGACCGGCACTAGCTACATCATGCGACATTGCAGTCCATTAGTAGTTACGAATAAATATTCGTTAGCTTTTGGTCCAGTGGACTAACCATCGCTACTCCATCGGTTCTCGAGCAGGAACGTTTGCAAATAAAGAGCTGATGTTGATTAAACACGCTAGTTATGAGCTCATCGACGCGAGTTCTGAGGTTTAATAGATTGAAAAAAGCTTATTTGCATAATTTAGGACGATTTAATTTTGGCAAAATTCGTCAAAAATCCAACTTGAATATGAAGTTTGTTCGATTTACAAGATGAGTACGCCAGTCAGATGTAACAAACCTGTTGTTGATAACGGCTAGGATCAACCAGAAAGAATTTCGGACCATTGTAAGTTTAATGAATAGTGCAGCGACGATAGTCCCCTGATCGAGGACTCCAACCTCAGGTAGCCAGGCGAGAGGCCACCGCATTACCAGCTATGACGTCGACTTGAGGGGCTTGCACGAACTCAATGTCAACATCATTCGCCCACATTTACGCTCTCCCGTTTTATTGACCGAAAAGCAAGTGAGTCCTTCTATATATTGTCTATAGTGGATACCAACTGAACGGTGATGTTTGCTGAACAGTATATTCTAATTAGCGATATTACAAACATTGACTTGTTTTGTTTTGCACCACCCAATTTAGTTGCATGCGTTTTATAGGTTGCCGATCATTAATGGTTGTAGTCAATGCACAGTTTGTACAGAGATGTAAGCTGTGTATTTTCGATCATTATTATTCAGTTGATTGGGGAATTAGCTTGACATGAGAAAACCTACAACACTAAAGCGTGTTCAACCTGAATCAAGACGTTTGCAGCTAGTCGGATAGTCCGTGGAAAACCGTGAACCAATACAGATTATAAGATTGTGTTTGATTGAACTTATCGACAGTATCAACACGAGTAACTGAAGAGTGGGTTCCGCAACAGAAGCGGCGAAGTAGATCTAAACGATGTAACGAAAAAAAAGACAAACCTGTAGTCGCAAAATCATCTCCAAAAATTCATCATCCAGCTCCCGAGGCGTTCCGTTTGACGAACTCGCCAAAGCAACAGAAGCAGCGCGTTGTAGAGCAGGTACGGCGAGTGGCGAATGACCTTGCCATGGCTCTGGTAGGCCATCACTTGCTCCACTACCAGATGAAGTCCGTATTAGGTTGTGTTGCAGATTGCCCAAAGAGCCACGACTGTTCTCCAACAATTGCAGACCTGGCCCAGCACGAAGACCGGGAAAGGCAGGCAGACTGGCTCGCTGATCATCCATTCGATCGCCCTATGCACATAGCAGCAATAGAGCAGTCATTTCGTGGAGACCGACGAATTGAGCAATTAAACAAAGCGCAATATTAATCAGGTCACTCTGTGTCTTAAGACATATCGTTACACGGAAATGAGTGTCAAAAGCAATTCACATAAAGCACCAGTCTAAGGAAGAGTATGGTGGACCATAGAGGTGATATTTTGCCATGAGACACCACCGAATTGAAATGTACAAGAGCTTTTCCAAAATCAAAGTATCAGCAAACTGGCTGGAAAACGAACAAGAATTAACAGTAATATCAACAAAAGCAGCATATGAGGGTCACAAGCGTAAAATGACCATGCACTGGTGTTGGTGTAAGAACAAAATAAGACCGAATGAGGACACTCCGACTTCTCCGTATAACAGATCTGTTGTTAAAATAACACCACATGTCATATGTTGAAGCAATAAATAATCCATCAAAATAAAGCACTAACATCGCTTTCTTTCATATACACAGTGGAGACACGAGTTGTTTTTGCCAACCTGCGTCATCTGTTGCCCTCGGAAGGTGTCATCACCTAATTCCCTATCTTAACGTGGCGATCAGGTACAACCTTGTCAGACAGACCGAAAGGGAGCAGTCAGATGAAAAGCAATGGCATTCATGTCACTTCACTGACCAAATAGGAGGAGAAAGGTACCAACGCACGATCTTAGGGGCATACAATAAAACTTTTTTTTAACGTTGCGACAATGTTGTTTTCCTTGTCAGAAGGAAGAGGGGTAGGAAAGGTTCAATCGAACAAGAAACACTCCGATCGTTTAACG
This sequence comes from Paragonimus westermani, assembly GCA_008508345.1. Taxonomy (NCBI): domain Eukaryota; kingdom Metazoa; phylum Platyhelminthes; class Trematoda; order Plagiorchiida; family Troglotrematidae; genus Paragonimus; species Paragonimus westermani. The sequence goes on from QNGE01000609.1 coordinate 102,599, forward strand.
ACTGATCGCGACTGCCGACGTATTATCCAAAAAATCCGGTATAACTCAGAAACCTCATTTTATCTCGAATACGTACACTGTGCACAACAGTGTGCAGAATCGCACAATAATGTCATATTCACTGCCCACTTGGGTTAGGCAAGCTCCTCATTACCACGTGAATTAGCCTGTTGAACCCTTGACTTCGGGTGGGATCCCCCAAGAAAACCCTGTATCCTGCTGCCTCGCAGCTAAAAACGTTTAACTCAGAGACTCGGGGTGGGGTCTCTTCTGCGGCTTAAACGACCGGTAAGTATCATAAGTTATCATCATCCTGACAGTGACATTAGTCACCCATCACACATTTCTCCTTCCCTTCTACCCAAGTTTCCTGCCTTCTCTGTGCCCTCGGGTGATAATGGTTTTCTAAAGCCAAGACAACTGGTGCCTTCAATGTCCGCACTCACCAAGTGTTGTCTCAAGTCTGGGGCTCGATGTGTGCCGTGTACCAGGGACTCACCTCTGCGATTATAGCACCCTTATCCACTTCAGCTCATCTCCAGATAACTGTCGATCTAAGCGCTTCTCTCTCAGAGTCTGTGGAGACGCCGAAGCCGAATCTCGTGGTCAAGCTGGACTGGGAATAGCACTGAGTTACAGAGCAGGCTAATGTTTGCTGGATTGCACTTCAGCGAACAGTCAGTCGCTTGTGCGCTGTCAGAATCAGTATATCGGTAAAGGTCTGTCAACGCAAACCGAAAAACCGTCCCGTTTTCATTAAATCCAACGAATAGTTGTTCGGATGCTACTAAGTATGCGTTCTGCGACACCCTCGACGACCTTCTAAGGCAGGCTAAACACTCTGACTAGCGGACGATTTGAATGGTCAGCCTGGTCGTCTTTCTGCAGAGGAGAAGAGGCTGGGAAGTATGTTTCGTGTTCGGGCACAACGCACTGACAATCACGATAGACTGCTCCGACGGTGTGTATCCCAATATCTCTATATATCGAGCACCGGATTCCAGCACAGGAAGAGGCATTGTGTCACGTGGAAACCACCCTGTTCTTCTCAGGCATGGATACAACTCGATCATATATATGTCAGTAAGAGGTGGTGCCACTCTGTTATAGACTGTCTGTACTTTTGGAGCAACCACCTGGACTCAGACCATGTGGATGTGCGTGCCCGTTTTGTGTTGTCATTTCCACGGAGGCCATACATTCTCAAGACAAGTAGGTGGAATTCGAGCGGAGTGAGTGTGAAGAACGCTTAGCTGGAAGTATTGGTGAACAAATTGCTCGGTTCGCGTCGAGAGTGAGAACATAACGGACACTGGGTGCAAGTTGCAGCAGTTATAAAAACATGCTATAAAGAGGTATGTTCCGAATGAGCTGTGCACTTCAATTTGTCACGTCGATAAATCTTACGAACGAGCGTCGCTCGATTCCACCTGGTTCTGAGTATGATGACGACAGTCGAGAACTTGAGTGCAAGCTGATCAGAAGCTTGTGCAGAGGCCGTGAGAACCACTTGGTCAAACAGATGAAGGTGATGGAACGGACCTTTTTATCTGGGAATTGCAAGACACTTTTTTCCATGATTCGTGGTTGTCCTGGCCGTTGAGTCAGTGCAAGTAAGACCATATGTGGAAAGTTGGCTCCCTTTTCACCAACCTACCCCGTCCACTTGAAATGTCGAGTGAACATCTCAGCTGGCCTTAACCGGATCGTGTAGACGACGAGACCGAGTGGCCAGTCATTGCGTTTCAGACGGCTCTCTCCATTAGAAGCTGAGGCGGCCCTGGAGCTCCTAGATCAGACCTCTCTCCTTCTTTTGAAGGATGGCGCGGAAAATTTGATATCAGAACTGGCGAAACTCCTTCAGACTACTTGGGAAACTGAAGAGATGCCATGTAATTGGTGCTTATCGGCGGTAATTTCCGTTTTGAAAAAGGAGGTCTGAAATCTATGTGACAACCACAGCGGCATCAGTCTGGTGTCTGTTTCATGTAGACAGTCGACGGTCGTGGTCGTTTTGGGCCTGAGGGCTGCTTTCGATTCAGTTGCTTGTATCATTCTCTGAATCTATCTTCTTCACAAGAGAGCGCCAGCAAAAAACGTGAATCTGTTGAGGTCTCGGTATGCTCACTCTGCAATCAGAATGAGAGTTTGTGGGCAACTGTCCCGAGTGTTCATCACTTCTAGTGGTGTTCGTCAAGGGTTTCCGACTTCCACCTTCTTGCTCAATTTTGTCATGGACGACATCCTGCAGAGTGTGCTCAAGGAGTCCAGTGAGTTTGATGTTCAGTTTCTTCCTGGAGCTACGTTGGCTGACACAGTATGTGGATGACATTGTCTTACAGCTTTGCTCCTCTACCAAATACATGCAGACCATGATGAACAACGAGAATAAAGACATATAGGCGAACATAAGTTTTCGATAATTCATCTTCAGGCCGGTACAATTATATAAGGAGTTAGTAGAGTTAGATCGAGATATCGATCAGACTTATTACAGAGGAACTAGGTCACTGATGAACAAGGTGAGTGACCGGGCTGACTTGTATGAAATGCGCTTCGCACCCTCAAAATGCAAAGTGCTGTTTCAAGACTGCAGCATTTCCACTTCCACTTTCTTCATTGCAGGTAATACACCTGAGACTGTGGACAGTTTCACATACTTGGGTAGCACTGTGTCTGCAGCTTCCGACCTTGCTGATGAGATATAGATATCAGCGAGGATAGCAAAAACACAAGTTGCCTTTGCCAAACTGCGTCATCTGTGGCATCGAAATGACGTTCGGTTGTCGATAAAAGGAAGGATATATGATGCTTATGTTCGTTCCATTTTTCTCTGTTTCGGAAGCGTGGCGTGCTCACAACGACGACGTCAACAGATCTGATGTGTTTGACTATCACTGTCTCCGCCGATTGGCCCACATTAAGTGGACTGACCGCGCGAACATCTCGGTCGTTCGCCTGCGAACATTCCGGAACGCTCAAAATGCACCATTAATTGGTCAACTGCTCACGTCGCACAGTTTGTGATGATTGGATCATGTAATCCGTATGTCGGCTGAGCGTTTACCGTATCGGCCATTGTGTACTGAGAGTACCAACGGTTGCTTAAAGCCACGTGGCGGTGAAGTAAGAACGTGGCCCCGTGAGATAAAAATCTTGATTGCTCCATCGAGCAAACTGGGTAGGAGTTGCCTGGCTGGCTGGGGTTCTCGTGATCAGAAAAATCGACGGTTGCCGAGGTAATTGATGCATCCACACTATTTCAGGTTTTTCAGCTTAGTCTTCTTTCATAAACCGAAACCTTTTCAGTGGCGTTTTATTCTAGGCTATCCCACGCCATATGTACATATATGACGCAGAGATATATAGATGCGAAAGTAGCGATGTGATATTATATATACATAAAAGAAACGGTGGACAGAAGTGAGGAAGACGAGACAGCAAGTAGAAACAGAAAAACAAATGCCAAACAAGTTTATGATAGTTTCACATAAGCCTCTGAGCGGCAACACACTGTCCTGGTGGCCAAGATAACGAGATCACATTTAACTTAACAACGAATGCTATCAAACTCTCCTCCACTTTGGGGACCAACGGTGGATGTCAACGGAGACGCAATGGTAACATTCACGGAAAGCATTCTGATCTGCAACATCATTATAGTCAGGTTAGTACTGTGAAATACAAGCCCATATTCTTTTATACTATAAAAAAGACTGGATGTCAGATGTAATGGGTAATAAACAGGATATTCTACTCACCTGAACTCCCTCGATAAGATCGAACAAAGCTTCATCCGAGACCGGATCTAAGTGTAGACGACCGGTAGTGGTTGCAACAGGTCGTGCACTTTCTCCGTTCACGTTAGTATGCATTGAGGCATTCGTCTGTGCTCCAGTAACCGCTATCGATGTGCCTGAGGAGACCGAGGACGACGATGGCGGTGTGGTGGTGCGCAGGCAACATCGCTGCTCGTCCATTCGACGCGATTGAGAGGTGAGCAGCAGGGAAAAGAAACATTCCTGTGGGTCTTCAGCCTGCTCTTCCTCTGTGACTACTGCTGAAGACGTCTCAGGTGCGGACGGTAATTCTGAACTTGTAGACTGGACAGGAGCTCGATCGCTGAGTTGATTTGCAGTTCCTATGGATTCTAACTGCTCCTCTATGTCAATGCGATCAGTAGGTTCAGTCGGTTGCGTTGAGTGGTGTCGGAAGACGGGAATATCAGAATAAAAACTAGCCTGGCCATCACGACAAAAAGAAAATGGAAAAACAATGGATGATGCCAAGCAAATATAGAGCACACTTGTACAAATTGTGAGAGTGAGGCGAATTTCGATGGAGCGAGAAATGGTGGCAATGTTCGCCACGTATCACACTTGCGAAACCGAGGCACGGTTGCTCGGAAGAATGACGCACCGTGAAGTCAAAAGGTTTACGCAAACTAACTAACCAAAGTGATTCAAGAACATGGACTACAAAAACAAAACTCACTGATATCTTGCCTTTAATTTTCAAACCTAGTTTTGACACCAGCGAAAAATAACGTTTCTATTTATCAGACAATGAAGTATTATTTTCAAGTTGACCATCACTCACATTTGATCGCAGCGTTCGCATTCAGATAGACTTTCCAGCCAGCCTCTTTCGAAAAGAAGCACTAGACTCGAGTTTCGCTCTCATTAGAGCTCGTCAGTAGTGCATATCCTTGCCACGGCCGGGATTTGAACTCCGGCCATTCTAATCATGAGGCAACCGTGTTGACCACTGCGCCATTGACCTCACATTAGGCACGACCGAATTATCGAATCTGAACGCTCAACCACTCTCGCTTGTGAGCAATGGAGTATTAACCCACTTCGATGAAACTGGGTTACCCTTCAGTGTGTACGTCAGTACATGAATCAAAGCACGCCCGTCAAAGGTTCATCCAAGCCAAAACAGTAAAGGGATGATGGTCGATGGTGAATTTTGACTGAGTGATTAGTCTTAGTTTCCAAAGCCAACAAAAATTTACACATCCAGCAATACAACTATAAGGCCACCTGGTTTTGCACCCATATTTTTGTTCCCCGTACGCTCAACATACGGATGTCTGGGGCAAAATAAGGAAATGTTATAGTTTCCGAAAAGTTATTGAGGAGAATCGGAAAAACAGCCACCATGGAATTACAAGTCGAGTTGGGGAGATTTCTTCCTAGAAGTAGCCGATACGGGATGATCTCCCCCTCCGAAGCACCTAGGCAAACTTCGTCATTGCTGACACAATGTTCCAACCACACACCGCTAATACTCTTGAGACAGCGATGGTCGAAAACGGACACTTCCCGTGAATCGATCAGGTTTCGGAGCCGTACAACAAGACTGCCCTAACGATGACATTATACATCCGAACTTTCACAGAAAGACATATCATTCCGACGTTACAGATGGCGTAGGTTAGGAAACTTCATCCTGGCCATTGCTGTGCGCTGATACAGCTCCCAGGTACATAAACTTCCTGACTACATCTAACTGCTCACCACCAAGGATGGGAGCAGGCGCAAAGTTCTGCCAATCTTACAACAGCACCTTGCACTTAATAAGTGCAAAGGCCATAACAAACTGACGAACCGAAGCCTCTACTCTGTCTAAGATGTTCTGGGTTCCCTGTAAGCCCTCGCAGATTAAGCCAATGTCGTCTGTATACTCTGTGTGTGGAAGTCAAGTGTCAGGGAGCAAATACACACCACCATATTCGCAGTCTACCAGAACATACTCTAGGATCACCTACAATATTGAATAGGGACGAGGAGACTGGATTGTCTTATCACATCCCAATTGGGATTTCAAAGATCAGCGGTACACTGCCATAGGCCATAATCCTGCCCGAGGTATGACATCTAATTGCTTCCAGGATGTTCACATACTTCTCAGGCACATCCTCCCTTGATAGACAGTTTCAGAATGCAGCTCAATCAACCGAGTTGAAAATCCCTCTGATATCTCACAAATCAACAACTGTTAGCCATCCATATAATTGACGAAATTCAAACATCTGGTGAAGTGTGAAGATGTGATTAATGCGGCTACAACTAGGGCGAAACCCAGCTTGTTCCTCACGTATATGTTCTTCGCGTGTTTCGAAGTGCAGTGACTGCCAGCGTCTTCGACGCAATAGGAATAGGCTAGTCTGTCGGAATTACATACGAAGTGCTTGAATCCTGTTTGAAAATGGGGAAGATTTTAGTCAAACTCCGGTCATTCGGAATAACTTCACTGACCCGGAGTTTCTGGAGCAGAGCTGTCGGCTCTTTAACTGAGGCTGTAATTCCAGATACAAAAAAGGCAGAGGGGAGTTCATCTGGGCTGAGTGCTGTCTCAGAAAGTTTCAGAAACTTGATCTTGAGAGAGAATTTTGTTATCCAAGACGGAGAAACGTCAACAGACCACTGAACACAGGCAGGACTCGGAGACGTAGTCAATGGCATGAGTGGACAGCTGGTGGAAACGCTCAGCCCAACGTCCTAAGCGTCATTGCTGGTTACGAATAGGTTCACCAACGGCTTCGCAGATTACCTCGCTCGCATTTGGTTTCCTGCTACCAGTTGTTGGAATGAGATAGAGGAGTTTTCGAGAGCTTCCGGTAGTAGTGCCTTGCTCTATCTCGATAACACGTTGCGACCATAAGGCCTCACGATCCTCACGTAGTTGCTTATGAAGTCCTGTGGGAGTAGCTTTGTGGGCCTAATTGTGCCCACTGCTGCATAGAATATTCCAGCGAACGTCCAGAAGTTCCACTGACATCATAAAAACCCAGCGGTTGGTCAGTGAACGAACATTGGTACCATACGAGGCAGTATAACATGTATGCACTGCACGCCGCGTATGTGCCCAATGTGCTTCAATGTCCTACGGTGGGTAGGTACCTAGACAACAGGCAAGCATACATTGGTAGCCGTAAAGCGCCTGTGACCCTGCTAATTTAGTCAATTCCATTTGTGATTGACGGCGAAGTGGCCTCCCATCAAAACGCAAAGTGAACTTGGCACATTACAGTGCATGAGCGTAATTCACGAAGGTGCTCCAGATTGAATTGTAGCCTTGGTAACATCCACGTCACCGACAGCTGATGGTCACGTGGTCAATCTGTGTCCACAATTGACTTGGCGATAGAGGACGTCAGGTGGCACATTTAACGTCAAGAACGTCGAAAACTAACACTTGCCAAAAACAGACCGTTATCAGCACAGAGCTGCAGCAAACGTTCACCGTTGTCTGTTCGAAAAGCATCGTAAACGTGCGGGCCACCTAAATCACGCTCGACAATGCTTGGTCTGCCTGTTTGGGCGTACAAGTCTTCAAACAGTACAATAATGTTCGTGCGCCGCGCAGTGTGTAGAAGGTTAGTGAGGTGGTGAAAAATCATCTTTGACAGTGTCCGGACTACAGTTTTGGGGGGAATATGCCGCAACAACAAATAGGCGGTGTTTGTGATGTGTGCCTATTGATGTTCTAACCGTCCCTTCCAGTTTGGAGATCGGAGATATGGCAATGAGCTAGAATCCTGAAGCCGTGTCTCAGCAAGACAACAGACATCGATGGCAAGGGTTTCCAAAGTACTTGCAAGAGCTACCTGCTGACCTATTTACGCAAGTGCTCGAACATTAAGGGTGACAGGCTTAAATTGTGATCAAGAGGCGAGTAAGGGCTTGCGTCACTTAAGCGAGGAAACCTTGGTGTTTGACACATCATCATCCTGGCTATGAGTTCCGTTATGAGCAGCAAATGAGACAAGTGTCTAGGGTGTGCACGAAAACGGCGTTGGGGGTTGTTGTTTTTATGACAAAAGAGAATGGAACGAGGCAAATCGATTTCGTGCAGTAGAAGTTAACATACGAGGAAAGCCAGCCACTGAAACCTCAGTCAAAGAGCTATGGCAGAAGGGAATGACAAGATTCATAATTGATATAAGTTTGAGATCATAAATGTGCGTGCAAGATGTTGCTTGGTTGTCCAGGCCTGAGGAAAGGGTTGGCTTAAGGAACCCTACCCGGAACCTATGGTTCTAAAGAAGTCTAACTAACAAGGCAGCGGGTAAAGCACGGAGTTCACAGTCCATTGCGGGCCGACGAACAGTAGTGGCTCGGTTCATACGTCCTTCGGACAGAGTCCATCCAACACGGATGCCCAATGCACCCTGCAGAACGTTGCGACAAAAGCAGCGCAGTGGTACGAGGATTCACAGGCGAAGGCAGATCTGATGTGATAGATCTGTCCAGTTAAGAAGTTCAAGATCGGCAGAGCTGTTGAGAAGCATACCTCCTGTTGCCGGTGACCGGTGACGAAATTGGTTCACACTTCCTTCGGATGGGGGCCAGCTATTCAAGGTATTTGACACACCGTGAGTACCCGTTGAAACCGGTGACCATTGAGGCAATTCGCACGTCTACCTCGGGGGGTTCCCCAGGGTTGGCGGAGACTGGAGATGGCAGTACGCCATATGGACAGCACGTTGTTCTGGAACCCATGTGCTTCCGTCGGGTCATCTGAAACCCTTTTGTGGCGGGGTAACAAACACCATGTGGTAGTACCGTCAAAAAGCTTGTGTGGCATTTCAATAAGGACCGGCTGCTAACCATGAATCCACCACGACCTGGTAGTACTACGGATCATTGTTCGCGACTGCTTATTCGCCGACAGAAGCCCGCTTATTTCGTAGTTAGCCTCACGTAGAGGGCCGTTCTCCGATCCGCAGCCTGGAGATGTGCCCATCCGCTTGCCTGGGTATGAAAACGACATAACAACGCAAGGGTCGTTATCCTAAGTAGATTGTGTCGCAGATAACATGGGTGACTCGCACGATCACAATGATTGATCACTGGATGATGATTCTTCCCGGTACAAAAACATGAATCAGCCTACCACGGTAACCGAAACCCAAAAATGCGCGTAATCACACACTCTTTGACAGAAAATGGACGGAGAAATTTGTAGTACCCAATCCGCCTGAATCCACTTGCAAATATTATGTAAATTGTATTGCCTTCGCTCACGTACACCGCACTTTTTGGAATATTCACTAGATGAATAACGAAGCCCCTGGAAAAAACCTAAGATTGTCATGAGCTTCCCGTTAAATGGATTTTACATGACCTTTGACGAATGTCGACCACTCATCCAGTGAAAAGTACTCAACTGCACATGATGGTGACCTTCGTTTGTTCATCTAAATTAGTACAATCCCATGGAGCTCGGTATACTGACCAGCGAACAGTAATGCAACCACCAATCGACTGTAGTATGGAAAAGTTACCGGTGGGTGACGATCAGACTTCAGGAGACCGGATGGACGGCATGGGCGTTTCTACAAAACACGATGACGGTAGTTCAATTCATTTACCAGCGACTGTCTAGTAAACTTGAAGGGGCGATTTGACCTTCCCTTATCACACTGTCGATTGCTGGGAATAAATGAACCTGGTAGAACACCCAAAAAACTGCCTAGGCTTTCGCAATTGAAAATATTGACCGCTCCAACCGACTTTGCAGTGTAAGGAACGTCGTGATGAACTGTCTTGTCGTTCGAAGCATAGAATGTCAATATTCCTTCTGACCGAAAACATGCGTAAACGCAAGATGAAATTTTAAGTCATCAAACAAAACAGTTCCGTCGCATGTAATCAGAGTATTGTTCAACAAGTTAATGTTTTTTTGTGATTTCAACGTAGAGAGAAATCCCAGTCGTGGAGCCGTCGATTGGAGTTAACAGGCAGTAGTGATTTGTCATAGTGCAACAATCGGGTAGGCAAAAGTGGTGGAGCGTTCACGTATGATAATTTGGTTGTGCCTAACGTGAATTCAATGGCAGCCGCTTCACAGAAGTGCGGCCGAAGTTCCAATCTCAGCCGTGACAAGGATATGCACTATTGAAGAGCTCAAACAAGAGTGAAACTCGAAAGTTGATCGGAAAGTCTATAGGAATAGGACGGCTACGATCAATGATGAGCGATGTTCAAGTTGTATTAAAATGTCTCTTCAACGCCATACAACGAACAACCAAACGATCGAACTTCGTTTAGAAAGATGGAACCGATCTTTCAGTTAGTCAACTACACAATTCCATATTCATACGAAAGCGGTACGGACAAATAACTCCATTGAATAACCTTTTAAATTGATTCCACGTTAGTCAACCGTGTTTTCAAACAGATTGGGGATAACACAACGTTACGAGCAAGTTGTAATACTCTACGTTTCAACCACCTCGGGTGTTGACAACACTCCTGAGGAAGGCCACCCGAGGTGGTTGAAACGTAGAGTATTACAACTTGCTCGTAACGTTGTGTTATTCCCAATCTGTTTATCAGTAACATGTCAAACACGACGCCCAAACTATTCAACTTCATTCGTACGAAATTTGGTGCGGATATCCTATAGTTCTGAAACAGCTCACGTTGTTGTCTCAAGTGTACCATATCAGTTCCGCGACAGACTATTCACAATAAACTTGCATGTGTTTGGCCAACGTGGCAAGGTTAAACATACTGGAGACTCAGAATGCTGCGCAACGGTAAGCAAGTTGATGATGTCACCTTTTACTACTGCTGGCAATCCTGCAGTCGAACAGGATAAGCCTGGCCATAGTTGGACCAAGTAAAATGAGCTGTCGCTGCCGTAATCCATGGTGAACAACAAAAGTGAAAAGCTATGAGGCCGGTGAAAAGTGTGGTACCATACAGTTCATCTAAAGTGTTCCAACTTGGACACGAATGACTTGGCCACATTCAGTTTACCCTTGGGCGGACAAGTGAGTATCTGTTACAGACAAACTGCCATGTTTTTAAAATAAAACGTCGTGTGTACATACTTGTTCACCACCGTCAAACGTCGTACGTAAGTTTCACTGCAACGTGAATGTTTGAATGAGTGCGTGAACATAATCTTGCGTGACTGAATCGTGGTCTCAAAGGGACAAATTTTAGCATAAGCGTTGATTGGTTCCAACCATACCATTAGGAATAAAGAAGAACGCTGTAACCGTCCGGCTCTAACAAGTGCAACACTTGGGTCTGGTGGATTTTTTTAAAACGAGGTGACTGAAAAACCAGTAGGAATGCGAGAGCTGAGATCAACTATGGGTAATGTGCAGGTGACCTATCGCGTGCAAGGTAACCCATCAAAGTTCGTTCAAATGAGAACATTTTGTACCGTCGAAGCTATGGGAATGAAGTTACTTAACCCAGTATTATGTCAGCAAAAGTGAACTGGTCGGGCGCCACGTCTACCATGGTCCCAAATCCACTGGGACGATTGCCAACCTGGCCGGCTGAACCAATGGACGAGTGCGACGTACTGGACTAATCAAGTCATCATCAGTTGATTGGCCAGTGACTTAGTTTCTCTGTAATGAACCCGATCGATATCTCGATCCAACTCTGTAAACTACCCAGATAATTGTATCGACTTAAAGATGAATGATCGAAGACATGTTTGCCTGTATGACTATTTTCATTATGATAATAGGCATGTTTGAAACACGAAGGTCAAATTACCAAATGCTAAAAGTAGTCAAACAGATCTCGGGTCAAAAACGTCAACAACAATAACATGTAACCAATTCGATTTCAGGTGAAACGGTGACAAGTAACAGAGAAAAAATCAATTAAATTTCGGATGAAAAGGTCAACCAACAATTGCATATAAAGGCGGACAGTTATCATATTTCACTAACCCTCACGTTCAAGCTCTTGATGATGTCAGCGGAATTGGAGATGAAACGTAGGGAATCCAAATGCTAACCTCGGTGACCAAACGAACACTCGACGGGTAACATTTCGTTTAAGAACACAAAAAATACCTAGCTCACTAATTACGAAAATAAAACGAAAAAAAGTCACTCGGAATACACCTCAGACTTATGAGATGTGAACAGCAGCTACAGGCTTTTTCTCTACACGCACATGAACTGCCAAGCGCGTCGTGCACAAAATTCAGACGGTAACAGAGACCAGTGAAAATCAAACTAGTAAGAATTGACCTACCATGTCCTCTCGTCTACAGGCGTTCGAATTCGATCCGGTATTAACAGAAAAATCTGATTGTGGAAGCGAAAACAAAACGCAAAGAACAATCTGAAACACATGCAAGACAAAACATAGGACAATGGGAAATGTGTGCAATGCGGCGAATCAGGTGCGAATAACCCATAAAATATTTTATTCAAGCTGACGTGATTGTAGGATGGGTGACTAAGAACAGCATGAACACGCGATTGAAGTCAATGCCTAGCCGGTATACAATTATAATAAGACAGTCTTATATTAAAGATAGGGGGAGAAGGGATTGGATTTCACTCATGAAGCCTTGAGGTTCAAATTGCCAGCAAACATTAACAAAATGCAAACAAATAGTCAAGAAATGGACGCGACCTATGGTTCCTAACTTTTCACCATCGGTTCCTTTTGTGACACCATTTACCAACAAGGTCACATCAGATGTCAGTAGACTGGGGATTAGAAGGACAGTATGTAGATTAGTAGTCAGTGGGTTGACATTCTGAACGCAGCACTTACTTACTCAGTTACAAACAGGTGGGACGCAACACGAGCCGTGGCAATATGCCATATCAAGAAGTTAGCAACCAGGATAGAAGGATGGACTACGCGTTGTATTATTAACAGTTTGAAGTTAGAACTCCAAATCTACAAAACCACATTGATAACAAAATTTCATAAGGAGGTATCACAAACTAAAAATGTGCCTTCTCTGAGTTGTCGAACATGAACAAATGGTTCAAACGGTTCATAAGAACCGGTTACAATGCCTTGTGCTTAAGACTGCGGCAACCACCTTGACCGAGATAACCGTGATCACATAGGATTTACAAAGTGTATGAAGTAAGATTGAGAGAGTCCATTCCATGCAACGATGAGTAAGTCCGTCAGTTGAGATAAGGTTCCCAAATTTCGATTTCAGTTAATTTTGAGACAACATCCACTGGCGTGTGGTGCGCAGGAAACCCAATGTACTCGAGTATTTACACCATATCATACGCATGCATATTTATCACGTCATACGCTCATTCCAAAGCCATTCGACTACCAACATAGTAAAAGAAATGATGAGTTGAGAACTTAGCAGAAGAAAGAACAGACGTCAGTAGATTTGAATGCGAAAATTGTGTTCGTCTCCCAGACGATGGGCTTTATAACCCACTTAGCCTCTGATCACATAAATTAGGAGAGATGATGGCTAGTAGTGTTCATTCGTGTGAACGTTGCAACTGATCGAATGTGGTTTTGTTACGATTCCATTGTCGCTTAGAGTTTAGTAACTGGAACAAGGTTTGAGACTAATTTCGTCCGTAGAAGAGTCAAGAACGATTGTTTAGATGAATTTTCTATTACGGCTTAGTGTCCATTATTCTGAGCATATAAGCCGCCAACTTGTCCTCCTTTGCTCGCAACAATATTCGGATAAGAAAATTTTTATGTAACTACGATACATTTGGACTGATGATCAATAAGTGAAAACAAGCCTGCAAAGTAAACCGTGTGTTTTCAAGGTCAAAGGTGCATTGGAGGACACTTCGGAACAATTTGAATAATCGTAATGAAATCAGTATTGTTGGGCATGTGAGCGACAAACTTGATGAATTTGCCACAGAGCGCTCGGTAAGAGAGGCGAATTGGATGCAACAAACAAAGGTTTACGAAGCGAAAATTTCCAGGATCACTTCCACCAGTCACAATATCCATCCGGTTCCCACCAACGTCAAAACACACCTATTACAAACAGTTCCATAGCCAACCATCTACCTGAGGTCGGCGATGAACAAGGTGGGCTAAGACACAAGCTGCGTATTTGATGGTAATGAATGCACGGACAACTAACCAGGAAACATTCGAACGGTCGAAACAGAATGTGCTGTCAGAACAACACCAACTGAACATTAATCATTCAAAACTCACGCAAACACAAACAGCAGTCATCCGGTGTAATTGTGTAAACGCGCCTGAACAACGGATGCACACATATCAAATGGTGGATTTAGACGTTCTTCACACAAATGAGTTCGTAATGGAAAAAGGGAATGCTATTGTGTGATTGTGAATAAGATTTTCAAAAATTAACAGAGAAATGATTATAATCAGTTGCATTGTATCTACCCGGACGAGTAGTCAACTAACTGGCTTTTATATCTGAAAAGCAGTATTGCTACAGAGTATACAACCGCGCAATCTGTTCACCATAAGCTGTTTGCACCGAGTGCTGTACAAACTGTTCCGTGCCAGAGGACTTGACCGGCTAATCACAAAGTACAGCGACTAACAGACGCGACAAGTAACTTTCTATTTATTTGACGTCAATAAAGCGCTTTAAAATCGCTGATCATGGACAGTGTATTGAGAAACTTGTGTTACAAAAAAACCGGAATAACAATGAAATTCCGCATTACTAAAGTGACTAAAATTAATTCAGCAAACGGACAACAATGCTGTCAAAATCTACCATTCGACAACCGATTGTCGAGTCTAGTTATCCCGGTCAGTTCTAGCGAGATATCGAGATACAGAGGTTGGGTTATACGGTGAATTTCAAGAGCACTGTAGACACACTGAAGGCTTGTGGATGAGTATAGAACCGGATCCATGATATAGGAGTAAATACGCGGAACACTGATAGAGTATACCCGAAAAATGCAATTGTTAAACTTTACCAACTATTCTTAAAGGTTACGATAACGAATCCACCTACGTCTGGATCGACTATGCCAATTTCCAGATTTTGTACAATCTGACGAAGCTCGGACAACAGAATTCAACGACCTGAGTTTCGTTATCTGGATCACCGTAGTCTCCCCGTACGAAGAACCTCTCGGAACAAACTCAGCATAGTAATACCCGATGGAGAGTTTTAGAGCTATAGAGTGGGGAAGCCAAATTCCTTGACTGCGTGAATAAATTTGGAGCACATTAGTGATTCAAAACTCTACTGTGGTCTCGGTGATATCGCGACACGAAGAAGGCCCGGGAATGCGAGTAACTAGTCATACGATTAGTGCTTGCTGAGGTTGCCATTCTCCACTGGATTCCAGATTGTAGTTCATGAGAAAATTGAACAAGAAAGAGGAGATGGAACATCCCTGACGAATACCACTAGAATTGATTAACGTTAGGGACAAGTGTCCATAAACCCTCACCCTGCTTGCAGAGTGGGAATACAGAGTTTTCGACGGATTCACGTATTTCATTGGAACTCCGTTACGAAGAAGGCATTTCCAAAAAAACGAAAGGTGGAAAAAAAACTTAATCCGAATGCGTGATGATGTTGGTACCCTGCCATAATAGAAGGGTATTCCAAACGATCACGAACTCTCCAACCAAGCACAGTAGCACCTTCACGAAACAGTCAGGGTCTTCAAAATTAGTGACCGCTTGGTTGTCTGAACGTCTCAAATTTTCCGCCAACTCATGTTGATCACAGTGTCGTAAACAGTTAGCCGATATACGGAATAAGTGACACGATAACACTCATTTCTACTGTTTGTGTGTATTCAGAAAAAACCTGTTGGAGAACTGGCATGTTGCAAATATCATTAGTTCATTCTCGCGAACAACTCGACGGATGCAAACTTAAAGAATTGCGAACAGGTCAAGTTTCAAAATTGCAGAGTAAGATGGATTGAACACACACTTCGATTGGGCGACCATCGGACACCCACCTTCCCGGTAACAAAGATGACAAAATTTAGTGAAATTAAAACGACGTCTTTGTTAAAATCCCATAACGAGATTGTTCGTTGACGAAACAGTATTCGCCAGATAGGCTAAACGATCTACGATGGAGTAAACCGTTTGCAAGAATCTAGAAAGATATTACACGCACTAGTTCGAGGGTAAGGCTATTCTTTGAAGATGTCAATAGCAGTTCAAGCAAACCAATCAGACTGTCCACTTTATGCATCATGATTTGCATGTCATCGGTTGATGAGTGGTTGAATTTAACTAGGAAATTTTCAAGCTTACGGCCTGACTCGTGAATCAGCTGGCAGAGGCATGCCGTTTGTGTGGCTGGTTCAAATCCAGCAGAAACCCGGATTTCTCACGGTTGGGTCTTTTAACAATTAAGAGGCTGTCCACTGCATATTCCACATCGGTAAACTTGCTATGTGGAAGGAGGATGACATCAGGATAACAGAAGTCCCCAAGTACACGAATGGAGGAATTGAGACACCGCTGGCGAACAGCACTTGAATTAGGAAATAGTCGGGATAGCTGTCTGTCAGGTTTTATTCTGTCCGTAAGACAAGCACGTAGCAGTTGTGCCTGATCCCTTGAAGATTAGCGCACACACAGTAGATGAGTTCCCCATAAAACGGAAAACCAAACCTCAGAACAAATTTGCTAACCCGTAACTTCTGGAGAAATGCGTCAGCTACTTTCTAAGGACTCAACAAACGAAATAGTGTAATTTGTAAATGTACAACAACTCGATGGGATAGTAAAAAAATTCCGTTTGCACAGTGCAAAAAGAAATCGAAAGGTGCAAATCTGAGGTTTAATCAAAAGCATTCGTATGAGATGGGATAATTTTGTACTTTGTAATCTCCCGAATAATAAGCATTTCAAAACGATGTTGGAAATAACGAACTGTTCACAGAGACATTCAGTTCTGGAAATCCATATTGACATTGTTGCACATTGTCAGTATCGCTAGCAATATTATACTGATTTGTATTGATAGACAGACATCATGCAACAATGGGAGTAGGAAAAATAACATTAGAAGCTCAAAGACAAGAGATGATATATAAAAAAATACCATGAGTCGAAGCATAAACATTGTATATCAAAGTGTATACAAACTGAAAATAAACAACCGACCTGTAAATGAAACTACGACACCATTTCACTTGTTGCGCTTCCCAATTCACAGGTAGCTCAGCAAAACCACAGTAATAGTCAAATCGGTGAACCCGACTAGTCGCCATCATCCTAATGTGCGCATACCTACAGAGCCAGACAGACAAACACAACCAACACCGTCTAACCTACTGGCAACTAACAAGTCAATATTAGTACACACTTCATGTCATTTGATCAGTCTCAGTAAAAAAAATGTCAGGACATAGCCTAGACAAGCATGTGGATAGCAGGCTGAATGAAATTCAACCCTAAGAAATTGCTATTGAAATTCACACAAAATCCATCTGAACGCAAAACTACATGTCTGTATTACCCGACATGCATAATACAGAAACAGATCAACAGTAACAGTATTCAACCCGATCCATAGTCACTTGATAGGTCAACCTTTGTATCTAACACAAAGATTAAAACATCATCTTGGATGTGCACGAATCTGATTGACTGTGTTCACACCACCGCACGAAAATTACCGCGGTGTGAAAAGACAACACAAAAGCCTTCAAACTGTGTGCTAGATGAAGTGACTTTTTGGGGCAAGTGAGATGAGTGATGAAGTTAGATCGTCGAAACCAACGGTTCAGGTGCACTTTAGGCGCAGAATTTTCAAGGAGTTTCTGTCCAATTTTAGGTCGATCGATCTTGAACGCAGGGATTAGACTGCCTTGTTAAGCATTGATACAGACATTACACAGATCATGTGAGCCACCGGAATAGAAAAAATGGTATGTATGTGATGCATTTGACATCTTCAAAGTGTGCACTATGTTTCGAAGGCTGGACCAATAATGAGCCCACCAGTTAGTACAGATGAGCTGTTTGAGTCAGATGACCGCTATCCCAAATACAGTACTGTTGTCTCATAGGCCTGAGCAGAGGTCCACCAAGATGGCAAGGATAAGTAGTGCATTTTTCAACCCTCGTCATTTGAGGCGCTATAAAACCGCCACGTTATCGATCTACCTTTGCGGTTCAGATACCGAGCCCGGTTGAACAGACGCTAAGAAATTCGACGTGAACTATGTCCGTTAGTTAGTTTCGACTAAATGAGATGGTTGCGTGGGTAATGCGATAGTCAGTCAGCGTGTTTGATAAAATCTCTAATTAGCGACCGATAATCGGTGTTAAAAACCCTTAGAGTTTATAGCAGCAAAACCAGATATTTAGTTAATCAACGCTGGTGACTGGAGAA
Organism: Paragonimus westermani; assembly: GCA_008508345.1. NCBI lineage: Eukaryota > Metazoa > Platyhelminthes > Trematoda > Plagiorchiida > Troglotrematidae > Paragonimus > Paragonimus westermani. Next base: position 120,701 of record QNGE01000609.1, read on the forward strand.
AAGTGGCTAACTTCCTAAACATGACAATCTGTTAGAATGTAGATAGAATCTGCAACTTCTCCGCTTGCAATCGGGATACCTTTTGTCATAAAAGACGACTAATAAAGTTATGTTTATTCGCGCGCATGATAAATCCAATCGACTAGTGTCCATGAATCAGTCTGTCTCGCATAACGGTTATCCTAACACATCTCTCACATGAATCAAGGCTCAAATGCACGATTCCGATCTGTTTAGTTACCAGGTAGACTGAAAATTTTGGTTCGTTAATGCATCTATCCAGGCAAAGGCAGTCTATGGATGGTATTCAGGTGGAATCGGACCTTTTCGTAAACGCACGCGTGAAAAGTGTACATCATGCACGCATCGGATAACTTTTGTATTAGTATGAAGACGTCTCGCACTTACGCGGAAGGTATAGTTCGAGGAATTGTGAACAGATATATGCTCGTATCGATTAACTACTCTCCAGCTGTACACGTTCTACTAACATCTAACACACATAAAAGGGTCTAACTGACTTCGACGAACAGACCTAAAGATCGGTGGGTATTGCAAAACTGATCTGTATGAAGTAGGCTGGCATTGAATGGTCGCATACCAAGATGACAGACGTGATATATGAACGACTAATGCGGCTTTCTTGACGGAGCAGTGAAAACTGTGAATAAACTCGATTGTAGATGTAATCCAGTCGTTTGCAGCGCGGTTGTTGTTTTTTACCCAGCACTGCTGAGAAGTGGTTAATTGAATATTTTTGTTCAGGAGACAGGTGTTAGAAATGCGGGTTTCAAGTGGACTCGAAGCAGAAGCAGGAACGGAATATCCAGGGACGAAAAGCGCACTGCCAACTGAGCTACTCGTCGCGTCCTGACATTCTGTTCTTGACGCTGGTTCGAATCCACTGGAAGCCAAGATTTTTAACAATTCAGTCTTTTCCAAATCACATAATTGTTTTCCTTACGGTTGCCGCTGATGGTGCCGCAGCTGGTGATGATGAGAATCACCAGTCTGAACTATTTAGTAGCGGGCGGCAAGCACAATTCGAGGATACAGCGAATAAAATACTCACATCCGGTTATCAACGTATTGCAGCGAGCAGGAAACGTGTTCCAAGTCAGACAATACAGTTCTCTTTTGGGTACCCTTTATAACCCATTTCTATCTTATTCGGAAGAGACCAAGGTTGAACCAACGAAAGTAGTTCCGCTATCTACACCATCTCATCAATTAAAAATCCCCCACGAACAACCCCATAATTGCAATTCTTTTTCACTCGACTGTTCTTTTTCGACCCGCCTGGTCTCCTCGAACTTTGAAGTGAAAATCAAACAAACGTAACTATTTGAATCAGAATAACAAACAAATCTGACCATCACAACATAACAGAAGAAAGAGCCAACATGCGTTTACATCCGCACCCAAACCGAGATTAGCGGTCAACAGCGATGTCAATATGTACGGATCTCAATTCCAACCCGATCGCTATGAGTACCCTCTGTTCGGGAGTATTCCGATCTCGTGACTACTTGCACAACAAGAAAGCGGACAGTTTTTTTTGCACCAACTCGATTCAGCAGGGATAACTGAGATAATTGAAAATCATTAGAGATATATAGATTAAAAGGAGAGGGTTACGCAGACGGAATGTTTGTTGCGCTAGTAAGGAAGCCAGTAAAAGGCAAGATGATTGGAGCAGAACGGCAGTGGGAAGTCAGTAAGTTCAAGCGAGGGGAATTGAAAAATGAATGAATTGTAATGAGAACAGAAACTCAATGACATCTTGTTGAATATAGTGGTACAGGTATATTTCAACAGGACAAACACCCAACAAGCACTAACAGTGAAAGGTTGAAGTAGCTTTATTCTACGAGAACGTTTCAGTACCGTGAATATGCCCAGTTTAGTCATGAGAAAAAAACGCGTAGCATCCGTTTGGTGTCATGAATGTCTATGATGAGTGTACGATAAACCTAAGAATATCAGTTCGAGAGTTAATGCAACTTAAGCCATTCGTGTGATATCCAAAGTCGGAATTGTATACGGCATACGGCCGAAGGTGATCCCACATCGCTATCCCCTGGCCGTAACGTAAGTTGTGCGTCGTGCACATTCGGCTGGAGCACATAATATTTGGTGGAGAAATCCGTTCGAAGTGTCAGGATCACCGACACAACGACGCGCACCATATCTTCACCGAAAGATGCCATTAGAGCAAGCTCAGATTGGACGTTCCCGGTTGTGCATACTTGGACAGCGAATAAATGTTGTTAGCAAGTTAAGCGGTTCGTTTGATGCTGAGGCACCAGCGAGCTGCAGGTTAAGCGGAGACGATAACGAACTGAATGTATCAGCATGACTTGTTGTCCTCAATGGAACCTGCTGAGTGAGATGGATGTTTCTCATCAGATGAGGAGAGTTGTTTGAAAGGCTAATTAGAAATGTAGACGCACCAGTGAGTTGAACATCACTGAATGGTTTCGGTGGAAGATCGGAAACAATTGAATAAGTAACCCAAATACAGAGCTCCTTTCCATACTTATCGGAATGTAGTTTCAAAAAGCAATTACATCATCTGAGACGACTACTGCAAAGATCCTTTCACTCAGTGTAGTAGTCAATTTATAAACTTTAAAGTAACGTTTGGCACTGAACGAGTTTACGAAAGTGGGAGGAACTGGATGACATGCGAAGAGAGAACTGTGAACATATAACCATATTGGTATGGTGCTGCTGTTTACAAAGGTGTCAATAATGAATCCAACACTTTATCTATTTTTCCATTGAAATCAAAAGACCGTACAACACGGAGCGTTCGTTCACCTCCGATATCCTGCAGGATGCACGGTGTGACGAATAGACATATGAAAATGGACTGGAGAAAATTGGTCCATAACACTGTCAAATATCAAACAGAGTTGTGGGTTGGAGCTCCAGTTACCCCGAGTGTTCTGATCTTTGTTTTACAGCTTGTCAATATCCAGCTTTTGTAGGCAAGAAAGTGTATCGGACGATAGCTAGCAAGTTTTAGTGAACTAACACGCCAAAGTGTGGTAAAAAAAGCCTCGTTTGTTATGTGAACCAGAGTGATCACGGAATAGTTTACTGTTAACCATTATGAGAATTCGTGTGCGCAGTAAAAGTGTACTTTGCTGGTCATTAAGGTAGGCAGATTTCGGACGTAAAAGTAACCAAAACTGATCATGGGCAATAGAACTCTGGTCAACACAGTTACCTTACGAAGAGGTGACTGAAGTTCAATCCTCAGCCGTAGTAGGAATAAGAGCTACGGATAACCTATAAGGAGAGCGAAACTCGAGTACAATGCTTCTTTTCGAAACAAACTGGCTGTGAAGTTCACGGGAAGACGATCAATTGTGAGTGATGTTCACGCTAGGAAATAACATGTGTCGGAACGCTACAGTGGTTCAACAAAAACAACAATGAGCAGAAAAAGTCATACACTGAGTGAAGCCACGGTTAGAATGTTTGCGTCTGCCGATTCGATTGGATATCATCAATTCTATTCATAAGTAATAAGTACACTGTTGCGTGGAAACAGAAAGTACTGGATATCATGACCAGTGTGTAAAGTTTTCGGGGGCTCATTTACCGAGTAACGTTCTAGGGCAGAGGACGATAATCAACGGTCCCTGAACTTAAACTATCCAATACGCGGTTCTAACATAAAGTAGCCTCGAAGTTAGATAATACTTTTGCTCACGTGAAACTAACTCGACGAGTGAATTATATAGAGAAAGAGCCACCAGTCACTTTTGATTGATGCACGTTTAAATGGCACCTTGCAGACGGTTATGTGAAAGCCGTCGTTTAAAAATAGGAAGTAAGAGTGAAACACAGTATCCGATATCACACTACCTTGTTTCACCAATAACTTTATGGATCGAATTTCAACAGAATAATTAACCCTAATAGCTTTTGTTTCATCAACATTAATTGCATTTATTATGCAAGAAATTAATGTTTCTAAAAATGTGCTATATCGCCCCATAGGTATATTCGATCGCTATGTCAAAGACACTGATCTGATACGATCAGTCAAGCTCAGTTCCAAATCATGGTATAAACCGAGGTCACTATTTGAGATGCTATACTCAAGCCATCATTGTATAGATTATACACTTCATTTCATGATAAATGGGAATCAGTAACAATTATTTGTCACATCGTTCCAAACGTTTAAATACTGAAATATTTTGGCGTAAACGTTGATGCAGTGAAGAACGCAGGCGTAACTTGGAATCTGATGGCATGTGCAATCAAACACACCGCTTCCTTTATCAAAGAAAGTGTTCTCCGTTGCTGTCCCATTTAGAAGAACAACAGTCACATATGAATGATTAAAAAAGTCCAAACGTTTGGTTGGGCAAGAGTTCAAAAAACTGTTGTTTACCTAAACACCCAAAACGAGTTGCAGTGGTGCGTCCATCCTCGCCAAGCGTGACCACTTCAACGGTGTCCAGAATACCAGTGGCAGTAGCGGCCAATTCACGCTCCAAATCGGCATCCAGTTCTGTGTCTTCATCTCCATCTTCGTCTGCCGTCTCATCGGTGTTCCCATTGACAATCACACCGGTCATGGTGTTCGTCGTAGCGATGTCTGAAGCGGCAAGGTCTGATTCGTATCCGGCCCGAGCTAGCAGAGCGACGCCGCTCAGCTTCGGACCACAAACGGTCCCTGAACAGTGCTCAGCGTTCGTCTCACTCCCCGGTTGCGGGCTTTCGTTTCGTTGTTGGGTCTCATCATGCGCAGCCTTGAGACACGTGACCTCGCGTATCATCAACTGTGCAGTGATTAGACCTGTATCATCTTGTAGCTGTATGGACACGCGCAGCCATGTTGTAATGGAAAAACAGAACGACACAACTAGTAGGTACACGAGCTCGAGCGAAGAACGTCCACAAATGTGATGAGGCAATGTGTGTGTGAACAGGTACGCTTTCAGTCAGCATAGAGGGTGAACTGACACTATGGGTATTCGTTTATAGAACTCAACAGACTGTTATGTGGAGCGCTGTATTCCTAACAGTGGGACCAATCAGTGAGTTTGACGAGCTGCAATGCCCGTGCTCTCTCTTACGCTCTGTCCGCGAATGAAGAGAAACCAATCGGTTAGAACCGGAATCAAGACAGACCTACGCTTAAACACACACGCACACACACGGAGACAGAAAGCAACAAGTAGAGATGCATCACAGTCGCATCAACAAACTCGACCTTAGTTTATACAGTATCACATTGGAAGATTATTGCAATGATAGAAAGAAGCACCCAAGCGGGCATTTTGAACAAGTATACGGTAACGCTGGTCAAACTAGACAAATGGGAGTGAGTGTGTGACAGAGTTTCAACCTGACTGGTCGATATGCTGTAATTGAAGTGAACCTTTAGGAAAGGTAATTGAGTTACCCACGAGAGCAGAAGAACAACAAACAAGCGTCACGGAGGCGCGTTCGTTTAACAAAGAGATTAGGACGGTGACCGAAAAAAATCGAAACCAAACAGTAACTAGTCACGAACAGATGGACCAAACGCACTCATCTAGCTACGGATAGCCTAACAAAAATTAACAGGTATGAAAAAGATTATGCATATACTGAAGTAGATAGTATATTTTACATTCCATGGTCTACAGCCAATATAAATGTCCCAATAGTTATTAAACGGTCTTGACATATTATCAGACTGAGGACCTCGTACATGCAGAAATTTTGTCGAAAAAATCAAGAATGAGCAATCAACCAGATGCATGTATCACAAGTCCACATATACGGGGCGATATATGAATACTACTTTCAGGCTCACTACGACAACAAGTCACGTTGGTTTTGCTTTCACCAATTGGTCGAGTAACTTAGAGATGACCGGATGAAATCGTATTTGCTACGAACATCCCATACTATAAATGGTCATTCCGCTAAAGTAATGGCTGAGATGCTGAAACTACTTCTAACGCATTATGTTTGATCTTCTCAGGTTTATTGTAGGAACCTAACGTTTTGTGATCATTTGGTAACCTTGGATCGATCGATCCTTGTTGGAAAAAGCGAAGCCTCAGTAACAGTAACAAGCGGAGTAGCATAAAGTCTCAGAGCAAGAAGGGTTACCAAAAAAGCGAGAAAGCTGTTCTATATATGAATAGAACACAACACATCGTCAAATCACAAGTGTGTAATCACAGAACACATCAAGGAAGCGGACCTGAATGCAAAACAAACCACTGAGGATAGAGAATATCAGGGAGTAAAAGCACCAATAGTGATATTATAAGTGTGATTGATACCAAAAAGTAAACAGACGATAAAGTCGTTGGTTAGCAAAAGCCGGTTCAGTCCCCAAGTAAATCCATATGGGAGGACTCACAGGTAGACCACTTGTGACCCAGTGCATCACATAACGATAAACATCATGCAACGCCAGTTGGTTAACAAAAGTGATTGATGGCCATTAACTTGTGGAACTACTGGTGCACTGCGTCATGCTATAGAACGTTCCAACCTAGGAAAAATACGCTGAAAAACTATCTGAATAATCGATGTTAAACATGAAAACGTAGCTAGAGTGCAAAATCAAGACCACATGGAGAAAATCAGATAAACCGAACAATGACTAGTGAACAGACAAGCGACTATACCATCGATGGTTTCAATGGAAAAATGCTCAATTCCCCTAAACACACAACTTCAGCACTTGGATATCGTAACTTGGTGTGCTACAACATTCTAATCCATAAGTTGTTAACATCGGGAGCATTGGTAATATGTGGCGAATGAAATCAAGTTGTCAGCAACAAATGCACAATGGGGTGACAGCACGACTTAAATATGGAAAGGGATGTGGAAAATTCTATCAAAACCATCAATGAACAACTATTATGGCGTTTAGCCGGTAGGCCCAGTTTGGGGCAAATCAGATGTATGGCATGATCCCTGAGAGAAAACGTGACCTTGGATGTTGCACATAACAAAAACCTTTTCATTCACAGCGCACTGCCACCAAAAATACCGTTTATAACAGTTCTTGGATCGGACGGTCTCTTCATACGACCTACGAAGCATACTGCATCCCGCAACAGAGAGAAGTACATCTACCAGCTACGGTAAACTTCCAACGTCGGTTGGTTGCGCGACCTTCTATCCATGAGCATAGTCAGAGACAAAAATTAGACTAACAGGAGGTAGTGCGTATCCTTACCACAGCCGGAATTTGAACTCCAGCCATTCCAATCATGATGCAACCGTGTTAACTACTGCGCCACTGACCTCACGTTAGGCACAACCAAATTATCACATCTGAACGCTCAACCACACTAGCTTGTGAGCAATGAGCAGGTTGCCTAATCGCGGGGTTATCGATTGGAGTTAACAGGCAATAACTGTGTCTCCTCTCAAGACGATCGGGCAAACCTGATCATCGCTCACAAGCGAGAGTGGTTGAACGTTCAGATTTGATAATTCGGTCTTCCCTACTGTGAGGTCAATGGCATAGTGGTCCACACGGTTGCCTCATGATTGGAATGGCCGGAGTTCAAATCGCGGCCGTGGCAAGGATATGCACTACTGACGAGCTCTAATGAGAGCGAAACTCGAGTCTAGTGCTTGTTTTCGAAAGAGGCTGGCTGGAAAGTTTATCTGAATGAGAAGGTTGCGATCAAGTGTGAGTGATTTTCAACATGAAAACAAACCAAATCCCCGACTACTCATCAGCAACAGGGGGTACTTTACTATCACAAATATATGACGCGTTGTGTTGCTGCTTTGCATAACCTAGTTAGCCAAGCTATTAGATACCAACAGTAGGTGATTTAGTAACATGAGCCTACCAATTTTTGCAGTTATTACCCAGTTGAAAGGCTGCCAATTCACTTCCAATATCCAAACAGTCCACTAAACGTGGGTCAATCAACAGATGACTTGAAATAGGTCCCAATTCCCACTTGCGGTCGGATATGTTGCGACCGAGCGGCGCAAGGTGCGACCGAGCGGCGCAAGGTGCGACATGAGCAGACAACAGACAGAAAAAGATAAAGGAGGTTAATCACCAAGGGGTCAGTCATTGTAGATCGGATTCCGTTTCCCAGCTGGGTTCCTCACAGAGTCAGTAGTTGGGGGTCCATCGGTGACAAGGTGGCAATTCGGGCTGAGCGGCGTGACCGTTACAGTTGTTTGACTGAATTGTGTATGGAGCAGATGTACTTAAATGAGTTGGGATAATGGGAGTAGTAAGGAAGTTGTTTTGTTGACGATGCCTCACCTTTTCTTGCAGATCGGCTGATTGTTTTCCGAGTGTGAGCACCTTGATGTTGCGTATAAACAGCTGTTTTTAACAGTTAAATCCCCAACACCTTTATATCGGGCCTTTTCATTTCTACATGATCTCCAAAAGCCAACGCGAACCACTGATGTGTTGCTGTCTTCCATAATGATACTTAGAGTTCAGAAACGGTCTCATCGGTTCAAACCACAGATTCACTGTACCTTTCTGACGTGAACGCAGTGAATTCATTTTAAAATGGTACTACTCAAGCATTTAAAAGTAGGCTGGTCAGAGAATATATATGATGATTTCCAGCAGCACACAGACGGGAACCAGAGCTGTAAGTTGAATCCTCCCAAGATCCATTGTATTGCACGTCTAGCTGTGATTCGTGAGCTCGATCGACATCGAGGTACATATACCACTTGTATAGGTAACAACATCATCCAAACGGCACCTGTCCCTAAAGTGGAAAAGACCGACGGGGATGAGCTATTTACTATCGATTTCTTTGTCAGACTCGATGACAGTAAAGTGGATCGGCATCAGCCATCCGTCCCCAAATACCAGACTTCAAGAATGAGTGATTTATTTTCGCCCAACAGACACTAAATTGAGTTGAAATACGAGAAACCGTCACAGGCTGATTTCAACGCAGCAGGAGCAACTACGGTCTTATTTTCGGAAGATTTTGATGAAACTAGGACAGGTTAACCCACAGCTAAAGATGATAGGCATTCCTCAAAAAGAAATGTGCTAGATAGAATAATAATTTGCATTTTAAGCAAGTTCTCATTTTGCATCTGATTTGCTGCTGCGGTACTGGGGTATCTTCTAAAGATCCAATACAAAATTGGCTTGATTTGCCAATTGGATCATCCCGCTTTCGCGTAACAGTCTTGAGCACTGCAACCACACGTGCGCTTTCCACTACAGTCCGTCCGACGTTCGCTAGCCCAGAGGCCTCGTTTGTTCCACAACCGAAAGTAATTCCTAATTGCCTCACACAGTATCACGGTTTTACACAAATTGACTATTACGGGGGGAACAGCATGCAGCTTGTTGCGTACTGAGCTACCCAACCCAGGAAAATCATAACAGGAATCTGGGCGGCACTAAGAAATCTCAATTTATTGGAAAAACAGCACCTCATTCTAGAGGAACAACAGTACTTACGACTGCTATTAAGCGACAGAACTCCTCACATTTTGATTGGCCAGTCTGTTGCTAAGTTGTCCCACGACCTTGCACCTAGCATCTTGGTTGTTTCAAACAGATCCCTCTATGATTAGTTGGCGCCAGTCTGACCATAATTTCGTAATTCCATAATTCTGTAGCAGCATGTGCACGAACACTGATTAGCTGAACCTTCTCCAATGACGAAGCCACCCCAGTTCAAACTCATTATACGGCCCACACGAACTGGTTTGTTTTGCACACTATATGTAACACTCAAGTCACATGTCTTGCCACCCGGACGAGAAATAATCTGAGACCAGCATGATATGATAAATATTTGCCATAACTCTTGAAAGGTAGCTTCCTAGTAACCGTTGATCTCAACATGTCTGCAAAACTGATAGGATCAGCTTTACCAAATGTAGCACACAAAGTAAGGGAGAATATGAACAAGCGAGCTGAGTTATGTCACCGAAAACTCGCTCATGTGCTGATTCACTGACCGATTTGTGGACAGGTTTCGACCAATTATCGAGGCACATTAGTTACCTATCCGACTACGAATGAACGGTAGTTTCGTGTGTAATATGAAGCTACATGTGTAATGTTGCAATAAACGAAGTACTATAGTCAAAGCATTGCAAGTGTTGTCACGGAAGACATATTCGTCTGGTTCAGCGCATCTTTAGCCAGCACAATAAAAAAACAAGAATTGAGAACGAGGCTTACAGATCGGATGAAAATACCGCAAAAATGAGTGATTTTTTTACTGATTGGTTGTTGAACAAACGAGACAACGCAAGAGACCACTTTGGAAGACTCCCAGAAAGCGAACGGAAATGTCATTTGGAGATGCGAGAAGACCACCGGACAGAACAGATACAATAATATTATATAAGAGCTGGGTAGCCGAAACGCCGGAAAATCGGGTCAAAATGCGGCTTATCATGAGGAGCGCACATATAAAACGATGTGGGAGACGTGGGGACACAACTGCATATCAAATGGTTGTTCCTCCACGAGTAATCATTTCATCAGAGCAGAAAGAAGACATGGCCATATGTTAACGTTTCGTTCACTCTAATCAGTCGCAAACGTAAAACATGCCAGTTATATACATCACACACGTATGACAGACAGGAGCTAGACACGCCTACAACCACATCAAGTATTATGTAATCACGATCACGGCAACTCGATAGGTTGTCTCAACGTCTTTTGTGCACATAATGTCGGCTGCTAGGTTCAGATGAGCATCGCTCCGCACCAAGCCAATAACTTTGGGTTTCGATTACGCAACGGTATCTTGAATGAGTTTAATGGGTCAACTTGGTAACCTGTTTCTATGGTGTTTAACACTTCAACACTGATGAGAGTAAATGAATGGTCAACATATCGCAATATGTCTTTCTGCTCTGATGAAGTGGTTAAAGGAAACTCAGTGTTTCAGGTAGTTAACAGTCGACGGCATTCGATTTGGAGCTGTCAGTGCATCAGGTTGAGGTTGGTGTGTCATCAATTGTTTCAACCACTTCAGGATGTGTTCGGCGACTCGGTGTGATAGTTCTCGATCTGTTCCGACAATGTAAACATCACTGCAATTGCAAGTGAACTGGTACACAACATGGGAGAGAGAAGAGTTTGACAAACCACTTTCGCGATTGTGGAGAACCGGTCCTCTGGTGGTTTGAAATAAGCGCAACTGCACAGCCATATACGCTCGAGGCAGAGAAGACTTTAATTTATACTTTATGTCGTTGGCTAGAAGGTCACCTCTGGATGGCAAGAGTAGAAAAACATTCTTCTTTCGAGCCGTGAGTATGAGTTCAGTGCCCGTCTTCACCGTATTGTGTCTCGATGAATTTATCAGGGTATCGAAGAGCAGTTCACTTTTCTTAGATGTTCTCATCACCAGACTTGTGGATGGCGCGTTATGGCGCTCAGTTCACCGCAAAGCAACATGAAGTGGTCAATATCTTCAGTTTTCCATTTTTGCTCCTATTGCATACAAATGAGGTTTCGTTGAGACGCTGTTTCATAGAGCTAGGCGTATTTGTACTCTGGACACACTGCAGACAGAACAGGAGTTACTGAGACAAACTTTGCTAGCAAATGGATACCCCGCCGAACACCTCATAGCAACAGGTTACCAAGTTGACCCATTAAACTCATTCAAGATACCGTTGCGTAATCGAAACCCAAAGTTATTGGCTTGGTGCGGAGCGATGCTCATCTGAACCTAGCAGCCGACATTATGTGCACAAAAGACGTTGAGACAACCTATCGAGTTGCCGTGATCGTGATTACATAATACTTGATGTGGTTGTAGGCGTGTCTAGCTCCTGTCTGTCATACCTGTGTGACTGATGAGAGTAAACGAAACGTTAACATATGGCCATGTCTTCTTTCTGCTCGTGATGAAAGGAACTCAGGAGTAATCAGCTTGAATTTAGAATTTGTACGATGTAGCTAGACCGACGAAGCTCGTGAGATGAGATCATTATAGTCCATGGAAGATGGAACCTATCTGTCCTGAAGATGACCCAGTATGTGTCCGTATTCGTAGTGACGCTTCTACAAAGGGCTGCTAGTGTTTCGAAGACTGGTGGTCGAAAGCAAACACGCTATAAACATCATCCGCACGGATGGACCAGATTCCGCGGTTGTACAACAAAGATTTCTCGTGCAGAGGCAGCAGATATTCGAAATTTAACAGAATGAATGAGATCATGCCGACTTCACAGATAGCCGGAGTTAGTAAATACTAACTGAACTTCCGCCATACGATCTCCGGAAACATTCAAATAAGTTTGGTGCAGCTCCCAAAGTGCATGACTTTTTCTGTTACGGTAAACAACCGACCATTACCCTGCTCTTAGAAAAAGCAAATGTCACCAAACTGACGCAATGAAGACTCTAATTTACCTGAAATGTTCCGGGCTTCCTGTAAAACACCATAAACACGAACAATTTCGCCTACATATCATGGGCTTTCATATCCGGAGCATTAGAACATCCTAACATCATCACATTCACGGTCTGTCGGAGCACACTTGAAGATCACGTCAACCGCAAAGTTCGATAGAGACAGGAGAAAAGACCAATTTGATGCACCCATTTGAGATCCCGAAGTTTGCCAATAAGATGATGTAAGCCATAAAACGGCCATAGATCTAGCAAGAAACTACCCTCAGGATGTTGACATACTTTTCGAATACATCCTTTCTCAACAATCTTAAAGTACAGATCTGTTAACTGGGTCAAAGGACCCTCAGATGTCCAAAAAAAACAACTGTTGGCTTTCTATATAAATGCCGAAGTACAAACATCGGACGAAGTGTGAAGATGTGATCAGTGCAACCACAGCTAGAGTGAAACCCACTTTGTTCCTTACGGGTATGTTCTTCGCGCGTTTGACTTACTCTGCGGGATACAAGGCTGTAAACGGCTTCGGCGCAATAGCAATCAATCTAACCCCTTTCTGATTTGCACACGAAATTAAGTAGCTCTTTTTAAAAATGAAGATGACATCAGCCAAACCTCAGTCATTTGGACCAAACATCACTGATCCAGATTTTGTGGAGCGGAGCCGTCGGTTCTTTGAGTAAGGCTGGATCTCCGTCTATAAGAACGGCAAGGAGTTCCTCGTGACGTTTCAAGAACTTGATCTCATATGAGACTTAGGTTTCTTGGGGCACAAAAACATCAATAGATCAATGAGCACAAACAAAGCCCAAAGAATTAGTCAATGGCATGAGTGGAACTGCTTTTGGAAGTGCTCAGCTCAGTGTCCTATGCATCATTGCAAGTAACGAACAGACTTACAACCGGCTTCGCGGGTTTTCTTGCTCACGCCTGGCCTCAAGCTACCCGTCGCTTAGATGAGAGGAAAAAAGTTACAGGAACTCCCGGTAGTAGCGGACAGCTTTGCTTCAACAGTTCACCATGACTATCTGTCCTCGTCATTCACTGTCGGATGTGTCGTGAATTTAAGTGGAGTAACCTTGTAATCAACCAGGTGGAACAGTTCGACGAGTGGTAATACATTCCAGCGGCAGCACGGAAACGCTGCGGTTGGATGACGAACAGAGAGCAGTACCATAACCACGCACTATGTGTCCGGTAGGTGCTTAAAGGGCTTCGATGTCATCCGGTAAAAGAAAAGTTCGCATATGTGCTATACTGAGGCAGCGTGGAATGATCGCCCAAATTACATTCTCAATATCGCCCAAAATCTAACCAACTGAACAAACGGAAAACGACAAAAAAACATTCCACATGTTTCCCCTCAACTTGTACGAGACGGGAAGGAGGACGAAAGTGTCAGACTGACCCGAAACGTACGAAAACAGAGAAGATAGTCCCACTTCTTGAGAAACCCCATGGAACACAGAATGGAATGACAAGTTCCAACTGTTATAAGCATGTTTATCCACTTATTTCATTTTGTTGTTGTAACTATCTTTCTCATAGACCGGAAATTATCGACTATCAGTGGCCAGGATGCAGTCAATCTGGCATCCATTACGATGGGCGAAACGGTGGGAGGGAAGTTGAGTTGTAATTTGTTTTACATCACGTTGATACCGATGGACAAAATGAATCACGGGTGGCCAGTTTTTGCACTGACTACGGCCGCAAAGACTTGAAATGGTGTTTATAATGCGCCATGATGTTCACCCTTAAACCGATAGTCCATGACCCGCTTCGTTCTTGCGTAGACTCATAAGGTGAAGATAGACTGAGTGGAGATCGAATCGGTAAGTATTTGCCTTGCGAGCCGAGAAAACAATTTTGCCCAATCAGAATGAGCGGAAATAACCTGAACAGTCGAGAGGTAACCTTAGCTATTTTTTAACTGTTCACTTATATTCCGCTATACTCAATGGTGGCTCAGTGACAACTACTATTTTTGGTAACTGTCCTTCGATCTTCTGATTCAAGAATGCTTGTAGGTCGGCACGTACCATATAAATACTTTGTGACTTCCCCCTTGATGCGCATTTTTTGGAACGGAACAAAGTTGCCTTTTTCACTCGTCTTTTGGTTTGTAATGAGGGCAGTTGACCGGGACAGACGCGTTATTCTCGGGACCAAAATTTTCTGTTCTATTTATTACGAGAATGAGAACACGATTTCTACCAAGCGTCTTACTATACCGTATTTTTTCGAAGGTTCACAACAATTGCTGTGGAAATTTGATTTGAGAACGTACATCCACAGACATACAGGCAAATCTAAGTTGGAACTGGACAAAAGCTATGAAAGCACATGAAAGAAGTTACGTCAGTAGTCAATGTACAATGTACAAACAGTGAAATGCGGAGATCCATATGGTTTTAAGCGAGGCAGATATGTACAACAAAAAACAACTCCATATTTGCAACCGACACGAAAGCCCAGTCGCTTCCCCAGAAGCGTCCAGCAAGTAATTCTCCGACCTCTCAGATAGATGCTGGGCTGGAGAGATTAGAATGAGGAGGCGTACCAAAAAAAATTCATGGGCCATTCCGATCGCGATGACTAAGAAAGCCGATGGCACGATTAGAACTGTAGAGGATTTTTCAACTGGTTTATATGGTACTTTGGGAATCAGTATCTTATCTGGACCGGGAAACCTACCTGTACAACCAAATATCGGTTAGTTTTTAGGATCAATTTCTCGAGGGTATGTCCTTCAAGCTTCAGCAGAAGGTAGACATAAAGACTTGTTAAATATCAGCACATATCTTATTTCGTATGTGTACAGCAGGCTGCCACCTTGAACAAAATTGGCTTTTTTAAAGTTGAATATCACTCACATTTGATCGCAACCTTAACATTCAGATAGACTTTTCAGCCAGCCTCTTTCGAAAACAAGCACTAGACTCGAGTTTCGCTTCCATTAGAGCTCGTCAGTAGTGCATATCCTTGCCACGGCCGCGATTTGAACTCCGGCCATTTCAATCATGAGGCAACCGTGTTGACCACTATGCCATTGACCTCACAGTAGGGAAGACCGAATTATCAAATCTGAACGTTCAACCACTCTCGCTTGTGAGCGATGATCAGGTTGCCCGATCGTCTCGAAAGAGACTAGCTGGAAAGTCTACCTGAATGCGAAGGCTGCGACCAAATGTGAGTGACGTTCAACTTGTAAATAGACCAAATCCGCGACTACTCATCAGTAATCTAAAATTGGCTTTTTCGATTTCAAGCAAATTATGTGCAAATTGCTGAATGGCCAGCGGTGCTTGCATGGCAATCTGTGAGGTTTATCAGCTTTGGTTGGATGTAACCAATCCTCATAGAGAAATATACGGTTTGAAACTTGTATTCAAAATGCGCCTTTCTCCTGCCATCGATGGAAACGACCGTCATCCAGATCCTGTGAAGACAGCTCTCGAATAGTTGTCCCACATAATCAATTAACATCGTACTCATTCATATGTCTAGTAAACAGCTGCAACTGTGCTGCACACATGTGTAAACTGAAAGTCCTACTTCAGGAAGAGGATCGATATGGCGCCGGAAAATGATCAAAATGTCCGATAAATATTAATCGACAAAACATTATGATCCAACCACTGCCGTTATCAGTGCTAGCAACCCTTCGGAATACGACACTGGCGCGCAAATAGCTTGATGGTTGCGTGCACTTTCATGTACATGTAAAATAGATGTTAAACACCTCTTGTTTGTTTCAAGCCTTCCCCAATGGATGATTCTAACTGGTTCACACGCTCCACCTGATTTGTTTGATGGGCGTGATGGACATGTTTGAAGTGTTTTAGGTAGCATTCAGATGATTTGAAGTATACATCTAACCATACGCTCAGATTTAACCAACTGGAGAAGGTGCAACACCTTTTTCAGCCGTTGTACTTCCGTTCCTCAAAGATCAAAATAGGTCCGCCATTTTTGATTGGATAGTGTGTTAGTAGTTATCCACTAATGCCCCGTAGGGAGCTGGAAGACTCTGATAAGTAGCTGGCCCAGTGACCCTAAGAGAAAGAGGCGCAAAAACTGAGAGACTTCACTCAGATTCCCGTAATTTCGGTGGCCTTGACCCGTCGTCTGAGAGATAAATGTGTGGAATACCATGCTGACACATATTTTCAGACCATAAGCTGGCTTCTTCAGCGTGTATGGGGTTCAATGGAACCAATGGTTGATCGAATACAAGTTTCGATTGTTCGACACGAAGGTTTGCTAGCCCTAAATAAAACGCGTCCAATCGCCTTCTCGGTAGGAAACAAGCATGTTTGAGGGTTCTATCTTTCAAACCAGATGATGTTTTGATGCCATGCGATGAAGTAACATTCAACTTCTGTTTGTTCTGAGTTGCTGGGTGGTATGAGCGATGAAATTTAGCATGACAGTGAAATAACAATCTCAGCTGAACCGTTCGTTCCTAATCAAAACCTGACGAGACCCTTACTTGTAAGCAACGAAAAAAGTAGATGTTATTCAACCAACAACGAGAAACACCGACAACCGTCTAAAAATACGTTCCACCTGTCCGGGAGAGGGGACTGTATCAAAGCACAGTGTTGCGTGATTAAAGCCGCTAACTGGATTGGTGGATATCGTCCTACAGAAAAGTTGGGCAACCATTCACTTATCACACATGCGAACAATACTAGGCATGAAATAACCTTCAAGAATTGTGCTATAGACGGATGTCAACTAATATAATGAGAGTTGTGGATTACTTTGGGTAGCAGCATAAATAAGACGGATTATCTGTGTAATTCTACGAAAACAGTATTCCTCTCGTGATTGTTATTAACAACAAGGCCTAAAACAAGCGGAAACTCTGCACCGTTGGAAATGTCCAACTTGGAAGGGGTTGCAAGACGTGTACGAACGAAATGGTAAATGAGGGAGAAAAATAGCATGCAACATGTTGCGCATCACCTACCTGCCGAGCAATCATACGATGACGCTTCGCGCAACGCAACGCCGAATCGTATCGTCCGAGGGCAGTATAGGCGTTGGCTAACGACCAGTGGGCCCGTCCTTCACCGACACGATCACCTAAGCGACGAGCGATCACGAGATGTCGCAAATGAAACACAACCGCTTTCGTCGGATCACGCAAGAGGGTGTACGTATTACCTAGACTGTAACAGGCTTGCGCTTCCAAGGCGATATCTTTTAGTTGCTGTGCCAGGCGAAGAGCATTTCTGTTCAGAATTTGAAAAAAATCACAGATGTCGTTAAGCTTCAAGGTCAAACAGGGCACATATACGATGTTAAGTTCACGTGCAGTAACACCCATTTTGAAGGGTCATGCGTGCGATTAGTCCAAATGACACGTTCCCAACAGAGGACAGTAGGGTATACATACATTGTGTACAGAATAACCTAACAGAATCAGCTTATATGACTAAACTGAGGAATTCACAGGTATGTGGTCAAACTGTAATGAAATAGGATGCGACAGTAATAACGTTGTCCAACGGGTAGAACAAACATTGATGCCATAGTGCAGCGTTCAAGAGTAGAAAGTGATTGCCTAGTAATAAGTATGAACAAGACAAATATAGGAAACAGCCACTACCAACAGAGAAACATCCGGAAACATTTCATTCAGGGCATGGCTAACCGTTGACATGAGACACGATGAAGAAACGTTTGTCGTAATCGTTGAAGTCGGTGTCACAAATCAATGAAGACTGACGATAACACATCAAATGGTGATTTATTACCAAATTGAATCATGATCAAAAGAGAAGCAGGATCTGCCATAAGTTCGTACAAGCTTTAGGTAAATGCAGATTGCACAATTTCAGAACAACGTACAGGCAGTCCGTAAGTCAGCTTATTGATAAGGCTTGGTTTCGTGTTCAGGTTGGAGTCAAGGGTGAAATATTACCCAACAAATACAATAACGGCTGCTAGCAAGATACTTTTGAAAGTGAGAAGTGTCTATGAGCTCTGGGTGCAATTTGTTTTAACATCGCATAAATCTTTGACTACTCGTCACTAGTATGTTCTACCATCCCACTTGGTCCCAAACTCAGCCATAGCTTTGAGCAGCACATGTTGACCTACTTATATGCACCAGCAAATGACAGCCCGCTTCGATGCGACCTTTACCTTTAGCGTTCCCATATTCCTATCGTTCAGGTATCGTTTTCCTCTACACATGGCACCTTGATCGGTGTTTTGTCTCATGAAGGATAAAGATAACCGTAAACAGTTGTGTTCTACTGGTTTACTATCACCCTTTGTATAGAACAAGGGTTGAACACGTTTGATAATTTATCTTTACATATTCCGTGCAGATCTGCCGTTTACGTTTTCTGTTCAGTCCATGTGGTTAAGAATAACGGAATCATTTTTGATGCCTTATGTGTAGTACAGTGTAGTACAGTTGGTCACTGTCCCATAGAGAAGTTGATAGCCCACTTTATAGACAGATTTAGTGCCAGAAAATGTGAATGCTGAAGATTTTGTCACCTAATGCAATGCTAGTGATTTCTATCGAATTGAAGCGAATCGTTAGTTCAGGACGTTGAGCTGACTTTTATGGTTATCAAGCCATTAGAACCGGATGTAACTACCAATAAAAAGATCAAATGATTAATACAAGAAGTTCGCCAAATTAAGTCATATGGCCAGTCAAGCAGGTAGCCTTCCACCAATCACTTCTAAAAACGCATCACATTTGTTTAAGCTTACGTGGATTCAACGTCTCCAAAGACACGACCACTTAGTAAATACAATAGCCTGACAATTCAAGATCAAACCGTAACACACACACACACACCGGATATTTTGATCACTCATATAGGAATGCGCCACAACATTTTGTGCAATTCGAGGGTAGTCCACAAAAACAATGACCGTTCGATAGGAGTTCAATGTTCAGCATGGTCTTTTTATTCGACTGATCGCTATGACGAGGGGGGTCAAGAAGCGCCATGAAAAATTGTAAGAGGGATTACTATGAATCCCAGAGGATACCTGAAATGCGTTCTGGTGAGTCTCACACTACTGCAAGGTATTACATCGACGATCAGTGGTTGTGATGTGATGGTGAACATCGCAGAGCAAGCAGTTAAGTTCGGCTACCTCACGCAGCCTTCGACATAACGAACGTCTAGATTTATCCAAACGATTGCCTGCAAGCGCGCAAGTGCCCACACACCACAGTGGTTCGTTTATCTTCGCTGGCACTACTCCCAACACAATAGAATGCTCGCTCGTTTTGTGATGCATGCGGATGAGGGACATTAGGACGGGATGAAAAAGGATACGGTTGGTTCTGTTGGATATAATGCCAATAAGGTTACTTTCTTATTGAACAAGGGTTTGGGAATGGCAACAAACTATGCATAGTCCGTCAGGGTGGATGTCATTTGACCTCATCCAGTCAAATGTTTGGTAATCAAGGGCCACTTATGGAAGCCAACTACCGACAGATAACATGAATGCTAAAAATGTTTAGAGGGAAATGTTAGTCTCAATTCCAAGCAAATGTCACCTACAGAGTCGAATATCGCGTTGTACTAGACCTCCTGTGCGAGATCCTGAGTGTTTGAAATGACCATTAGGAAAGTGCTCCAATGCGCAAAGAAAAAGGCCTCATGTCATCCGGATGGTGAGGCTGCGGTTAACAGGAGGCTGACAATGATGAACAAATGTCTTGAAAAAGATACCGTATTCGAAGAAACGCATGTAGTAAAAGGAAGAAATACACGAGGGGAGGATGTACCGAAATGAGGCTCCAAAACCGAAGAACATGAAATTGATAACTGTGTCTGCACAACAGCCATGTAATCCAATCAACAAACCGGGAGATCATAACGATAAGCTTCATAAACTTCCGGCAATACTGGATCTTGCTGCGGGATAGGATGGAACATTTCATGAATAACCAATTAAGCGCGAGGCCTGATTTCACAAACTGTCAACCTGGTGATGCACAGAATATTGCATCAAGGTAATTTTTTCTAAAGAAAAACCACTGTTTCACTAGATTATTCACAGTGGCCAAGATCTCGGCGAGAGGACATCGCGAATCACGCTGCCGTTCACACAAACACTGAAGCGAAAATTCACATCATTATCACAGACAACAGTACACCAGCAGTTCTTACAGACTAAGTTAACTGACGTACAACCATGAGGGGAAACAAAACCCTGTAGAGGGAGGAAAAAGGAGAAAGCAGAAGAAAGGAGACCTAATTACAAAAATAGATATGTTTGTATTCGAAAATTAAACATCAAGATGCACTACCTTAAAAACAAACAACTCAACTATCAGTAAAAGTAAGACGGCATCAGCTTCCTTCAATTCCACCATAGCAGCCAACAGCCTGTCCAGAAGATACAGTGGCCTCGGCTACCGCTGTCGGTATTTTCAGTATAGAATGCCCAGTACAGTAAACGCTCAGTTGACACAAGGAGTACATGATCCAACCATAACAAGCAGCTGTGTCACGTGAGTAGTTGACCAATTATTGGTGCATCTTGAGCGTTCCGGAATGTTCGCAGGCAAACGACCGAATTGATCACGCGATCAGTCCACGTAATGTGGGCTAATCGGCAGAGACAACGTAAGCGAACAAAGCGAGTCTACTGACAACTACGTTGTGAACGCACCACGTTTTCGGACCACAGAGTAAAAAAGAATATATATGTATATCCTTCCTCTCAGCGACAACCGACCGTCATTTCGATGCCACAGATGACGCAGTTTGGCAAAGGCAACTTGTGTTTTTGCTATCCTCGCTGATATCTATATCTCATCAGCAAGGTCGGAAGCTGCAGACACAGTGCTACCCAAGTATGTGAAACTGTCCACAGTCTCAGGTGTATTACCTGCAATGAAGAAAGTGGAAGTGGAAATGCTGCAGTCTTGAAACAGCACTTTGCATTTTGAGGGTGCGAAGCGCATTTCATACAAGTCAGCCCGGTCACTCACCTTGTTCATCAGTGACCTAGTTCCTCTGTAATAAGTCTGATCGATATCTCGATCTAACTCTACTAACTCCTTATATAATTGTACCGGCCTGAAGATGAATTATCGAAAACTTATGTTCGCCTATATGTCTTTATTCTCGTTGTTCATCATGGTCTGCATGTATTTGGTAGAGGAGCAAAGCTGTAAGACAATGTCATCCACATACTGTGTCAGCCAACGTAGCTCCAGGAAGAAACTGAACATCAAACTCACTGGACTCCTTGAGCACACTCTGCAGGATGTCGTCCATGACAAAATTGAGCAAGAAGGTGGAAGTCGGAAACCCTTGACGAACACCACTAGAAGTGATGAACACTCGGGACAGTTGCCCACAAACTCTCATTCTGATTGCAGAGTGAGCATACCGAGACCTCAACAGATTCACGTTTTTTGCTGGCGCTCTCTTGTGAAGAAGATAGATTCAGAGAATGATACAAGCAACTGAATCGAAAGCAGCCCTCAGGCCCAAAACGACCACGACCGTCGACTGTCTACATGAAACAGACACCAGACTGATGCCGCTGTGGTTGTCACATAGATTTCAGACCTCCTTTTTCAAAACGGAAATTACCGCCGATAAGCACCAATTACATGGCATCTCTTCAGTTTCCCAAGTAGTCTGAAGGAGTTTCGCCAGTTCTGATATCAAATTTTCCGCGCCATCCTTCAAAAGAAGGAGAGAGGTCTGATCTAGGAGCTCCAGGGCCGCCTCAGCTTCTAATGGAGAGAGCCGTCTGAAACGCAATGACTGGCCACTCGGTCTCGTCGTCTACACGATCCGGTTAAGGCCAGCTGAGATGTTCACTCGACATTTCAAGTGGACGGGGTAGGTTGGTGAAAAGGGAGCCAACTTTCCACATATGGTCTTACTTGCACTGACTCAACGGCCAGGACAACCACGAATCATGGAAAAAAGTGTCTTGCAATTCCCAGATAAAAAGGTCCGTTCCATCACCTTCATCTGTTTGACCAAGTGGTTCTCACGGCCTCTGCACAAGCTTCTGATCAGCTTGCACTCAAGTTCTCGACTGTCGTCATCATACTCAGAACCAGGTGGAATCGAGCGACGCTCGTTCGTAAGATTTATCGACGTGACAAATTGAAGTGCACAGCTCATTCGGAACATACCTCTTTATAGCATGTTTTTATAACTGCTGCAACTTGCACCCAGTGTCCGTTATGTTCTCACTCTCGACGCGAACCGAGCAATTTGTTCACCAATACTTCCAGCTAAGCGTTCTTCACACTCACTCCGCTCGAATTCCACCTACTTGTCTTGAGAATGTATGGCCTCCGTGGAAATGACAACACAAAACGGGCACGCACATCCACATGGTCTGAGTCCAGGTGGTTGCTCCAAAAGTACAGACAGTCTATAACAGAGTGGCACCACCTCTTACTGACATATATATGATCGAGTTGTATCCATGCCTGAGGAGAACAGGGTGGTTTCCACGTGACACAATGCCTCTTCCTGTGCTGGAATCCGGTGCTCGATATATAGAGATATTGGGATACACACCGTCGGAGCAGTCTATCGTGATTGTCAGTGCGTTGTGCCCGAACACGAAACATACTTCCCAGCCTCTTCTCCTCTGCAGAAAGACGACCAGGCTGACCATTCAAATCGTCCGCTAGTCAGAGTGTTTAGCCTGCCTTAGAAGGTCGTCGAGGGTGTCGCAGAACGCATACTTAGTAGCATCCGAACAACTATTCGTTGGATTTAATGAAAACGGGACGGTTTTGCGGTTTGCGTTCATCATCATCATCATAGACAGCAATACATCAGTGGTTCACACCAATGCTTAACTGCCACACAACCATGAAGGAAAAGCAATCCCTTCATGGTTGTGTGGATGATGATAACTTATGATACTTACCGGTCGTTTAAGCCGCAGAAGAGATCCCACCCCGAGTCTCTGACTTAAACGTTTTTAGCTGCGAGGCAGCAGGATACAGGGTTTTCTTGGGGGATCCCACCCGAAGTCAAGGGTTTAACAAGCTAATTCACTTGGTAGTGGGGAGCTTGCTTAACCCAAGTGGGCAGTGAATGAGACATTAATGTCTTACTCTGAACACGGTTGTGCGCAGTAAATGTGCTCAAATTCACATCCGGCTTCTGGGTTATACCGGATTTTTTCGACCGTAATGGATAATACATCGGCAGTCGCGATCAGAGTGCTTCTTGCTTGAGGTCACGTTTTACAATCCCCCTCTCCCTGATACAGAATACAGGTAGTTCCGTTGTATGCCCATAGGACAGTGCCTCGCGGACAGAAACACGACATACAATCCTGTGATTGCAACTGTTTTTCGTATGATTGCTCCCCTTTGGCCTGTCTGACAAGGTTACACCCGAGAGGACTGAAGTCCTAGTCAGCACAGCCAGGTGGATCAAAACAGCACACAAGCCCGACCATTACTGCTCTCCATCTTTGAGGAGTGCCACCACGAGGTCATCTGGACCAGCAGTCCTATTAACTCTGAGAACCAAAATGCAATTGCGAACCTCAGTTTTACTGGGTGGTCCTTAATCTGCTGACCGGGGTGCTATACTGCAATTCTGTGGTGGTAGCACACTAGAAGCAGTACGTCTCCCAAAATGGCCCTCAATGTTCTACTCAGCGCCCTAAAATTCTCAACTAACAAAAGGTGAGTGTACCGTTTATCCGGATGACAGCTTCACTTCCAGATGGTCGTCTGGAACCAGCAGCACAGATAAGCTACAAAATTCTACCGGTGTTCCCTGAAGCAAAGGTGGTCACCATTTCCTTTCTCCATTAACCAACTCTCATTATCAGTGTTTAGGCTACATTTCAGCTTCCTAAAGATATCTATCCTGAATCTGTCATATGAACTGTTACAAAGAGCATTCCGTCTGGCATCTAACTCCAGAAATTTCTCTAAGACTCAATGTTTGTTCAACCCACCAAATACCGTGCCGCATGCTGCAGCGCCTGTTTTATGAATAGGCTGTGAGATTTGGGTCCATCAACCATTAAGATCTTCGGGATAAGAACTTCAAAGTCTGCTTTCTGAACGACACTCCTGAATGGAACCCCCGTCGGTTATAGCCATCAGCTATATGGTCTCTTTGAGACCAGGTCTGATTTGGAGATGGAAAGCACCAAGTGTAACAATGACGTGTACGATGACTAAAATTAGTGCTAGCTAAAAACGGCTTATGCTCGGTGCACAGCTGTAATGGTAGTCCGCCATTATCCGATCGATGTGATGCTGTCCCAAACCTGCATTCAAACGAGGCTCGGCCTCAACAAGGCGGACAAACTGAACGTTCCTATCTCCGGCCAGAACGATTACATCAGAACAGTGCGTCGACCGGAGGAGAGTGGCTAGATCTGAGTAAAAGGCGTCCTTGATACTGACATCATTGTATTCAGCTGAAGCACGAAGAAACGCAATGAAGAGATTTCTGGAGATTTGGCGTCTAGAGCTGGCCTTGAGAGAACATGCCAAGGGGACGGCACAATGTCTATTGCTAACCGGAATCCAGCCTACTAATGTGGCTGCGACCTTCTAGCTGAGGACGATACCTGCTCCAGCCTGTCTAGTAACGGCGGTCGTGGAGTCGTCCGAAGTGCGTAACTAGTATCGGGGAGACAGTGTGAGTGCTTTTAGTTCTATACGGTGACCGTTGTCTTGAACTCTAGTCTCTGAAACACAACAGATATAGACATTTAACGAGTCTAGCGTTCATGCGAGAGCGACCTGTTAACCTATTTGTTCCACAGTGGTAACGTTGAGAGCACTTATATTAATTCGCATTCTAGATATGAGCAAAAGACGAAGGAGACCTGAGGTTGAATGGTAAGAAATGGGACTTACCGCCATAGTGTCACCATGACTAGCCACATCCGTTATGAAAGCTGCAGAGTAATTACTAGAAATGAGGGTCGAGAGGGAACTGAGAGCCAAATTTGATAAGATACTGGATGGGGAGGAGTCGGCAGTAGCATGTTCTCGTCTATCCAGCTTGCTGTATGCAGCAGATGGGGTGATCCGGTTTATACTGCGAGACGGCTGATGTAGTATGGACTTAACAATGTTGTGAATAGTCACGGTTGCATGTGGACTAAGACACTGCCGGGACGCCCAAACCTAGACAGGAGAACGATTAGTGCCCCTAACCGAAGCCTTTGGCTTGAGGGCCTGTATCGCAAGGCAGCGGGTGAGTGGCGGTGTACTAAAAGTAGTACTTTATTCGGAGAACCTGGAGGACCATGGGGCTGTGGCTTGTCAAACCTCTACCTATTGACTTGCCTGACATGAGTGGCTCTGTCGGTGTGATCTTGACGCCGTCCAGTCTAGCCAGGTAGGTAGTTGAGATGCGCAAGCTGTCACACCGCGTCAAGATCCAGTTTCGTTGTGAAGACTACCCACCCTAAGTAATTGAACAGCTAGGTTTTCGTGTTTCGTAATTTCGTCGTTACTGGACGAACCCTCGGATTTACCCAACTGTTGGCGAACTCAGTGTATAATGTTCGGAACAGTAAACCCTCAGGAAGCATGTGGAGTACGTGACTCAACTATCGACCAGTATATAATCTGACTAGTTGACCAGTTTTTCGTGTATCCGAACGTTCAAAAATAGCCAGGTCTGTCAAACACGATTTTCCATTTGATGTGGAATTATCGGCAGGAGCACCGAAGGCCAACAACAGCAAATCTGTTGACATTTTCATCGCAAACAGGCCATGTTTCCGAACCTTACGGCGAAACGGAACGTACACACGCAAGAAATATTCTTCCTTTCAGCAATAACCAGGAGTCATTCGAATCCCACGAATGAAGCAGGTTGGTAGTGGTAACACATGCTTCTGATACTTTCGTTAATATCTGATCAACACCATTCCGAGCTGACGAGATGATGCGGACCAAATATCCGAAACAGTTTGTAGTAGCATGCAGACTGTCTGCTAATAGTAGTAACCACTTTGTTAACTCCAATTTATAGCCTCGTGATCATTCAATAACGTACGACTCACACGCACCCCACAAGCGGCACAGGACCAAAGTTGAAGTGCGCGTCCGCACGAGGACAAATCCGTGCCCATAAGCTTACATAATTGAACTAACAAAAAAGCTCATCCACAACCAAGGGTGAATTGTATCCAAGGTAGACTGATACTCTTCAGTTCCACCGAATCACAGATTACCTACATTCGTCAAATGTATCGGAGTTAAGTGTCATATCACTATATCTCGGTCCAACAACCAATAGTTAAAGCTCAAGAGATTGAACGGAAAGCAATGCAGTCTTACGTAGGGTTTTTGATTTCATGATGAGGTCAGTTACAAAAGAAACAAAACTCACCGATAGTTCATTGCGGCAGAGTTAAAATCGGCCAGAAAAATGAAGGCGTTTCCCAAATTGCTGTATGCCCGTCGTTGAGCAGCCAGATCACCGAATTCGTTAGCAAAATTCAGACGCTGGAATAAGAAAAACCACAGTGTGCAGATTAATCTGTCGAATTTGAACAAGTCGGAAACAGCAATTTAGTGAATGACCCATGATGAAATGAGCCGTGATCAGTTACATAAAACCTTACAACAAAATGTGTTGTTAAATCCGCCTATCATTTAAATTATTTCTGAAGCAGATTGTAGAAACGTACGAAGAACGTTAAAAATCAATAACACACAACCCATAAGAAGTGCCTCTTCGTAGCAATCCCACAATCAAACCACACTGTAATAGGAGCGCATCAGGATTACTATAAATAACGAATGCCAATAATTAACTTTTCCGAGTAAAGCATTTTCAAATGCCACTTTGCACCCTTATGAACTCACAGCAGTTGGCTAACACAAGCTGTACAAAATTAACCTATGATATATAGTTGCCGTGTAGGCATCAACATGTCAGAGTGATCGTAGCCAAAAGACACCACCGATAGCTTGCGTTACATCACTGGCGAATTTGCCCAAGTAACACGCATTCAGTGTAAGCACAATTGCGTGTGAGAAGACTAGGATTTCGTCTACTGGTCTCTACCGAGCCGAAACGTAGGTGCATGTGACCACACACGACCATAATCTACACTGCATTCACACATGAGATAATAGTCACGGATACTCTGCTTTTATCAGAAGATGGTGCACAGAACTTCGCACAGAAATTTGCTCACCTCTCTATGGCATTCGATTGCCTCATGAAAATCACCCAACAAATAGTGAGTATTTCCCAAGTTGCCCAATACGCGACCTTCGGCAGGACGATCGCCCAATTGACGAACCAATGCCAAATTTTGCCTATAAGGAAAACAAACACGACCGGAAAGAAAGGGGATAATTGTGCACAGGGCGAAAAATCGATTAGCTAAGTTGCTATGTAAACAAAAGAGCATTCGGATTATTTTTCGACCTGAGAGAAAACGCAAGAAATAAACACGGTCATATGAATGCAATGGTGAAACCACATGGATGATGGACCAGATTGACGGAGAAAGAGAAGCAGAATAGTTTCAAGCTAATCGAACAAAAAATTGAAGCGGGTGGTTTCCGCGCAAGGCCGGAATGCATCCCTGAAAAAAAATACAACCATATCATCTTTTGGCGAAATATTTTTTATCACGTCCGTACAGGCCATATTGGGCAAAAGGCGAGTAAATCTAAGTAAGAAAGCAGTCGGTTATAACGCTTGTCCAAATAATCTTTATGCAGAAAACAATACAGAAAATAAGCAACTTAATTGTGACAGACCTATACGACCACTCCCAAAATCGTCATTATACGACCAGGCTGAAATTAATCAGTCTGGCAAAAACTAAGTGTGGTTAGAGCATCACCACCCATGTGAGATACAAATTCCCATCCCAGAATCCTTTCAAATCGTTAGAAAGATGAGCAGCTGAATGCACTACATCACCACTGGTTGGTGGATTCCCAAGATAATCGAAAACAGCTTGATATAACAATCTTCCTTTCCACAATCGAAAGCAAACTATACTTTGTTTGGCAAACATATTTCCGATAAATGGATAAGGAAATAACGGTCCCGGAACAAGTGAGCTGGTATTTTTTCTGGACACAGTAGCTGACAATTCCACACTTTTCCGGACCTAAGAAGCATCATCATCATATCATCATAGACAGCAATATATCAGTGGTTCACATTAATGCTTAACTACCACACAACCATGAAGAAACAGCAAACCCTATATAGGAAGAGAGAGAAGGAAAAAAGAAGGAGAGAGGAAGGGACCTAACTACTTAAAATCACTACGTCCAGCTTCAAAACATTCAACATCAAGATGCCTACACCCTGCAAACAAACAACCGAGCTGCAAGTGAGAGTAAGGCGTCATCAGCGAGACAGCTTCCTTACGGCTTCCACTGCCACGCGTCATTGAATGCACTCACTTCACAGACAACTCGGACAAACAACGACAAAATTCACGCCAATGAGCTCGATTAGCCGCCATCTCATCTAGAGTCTCCAACCACCGACTCTGTGAGTCGCGAGGACTCCAGCCCGAGAGACGAACACGACCCACAGTGGCCAACCCCTTCGTGAACGACTTCATTTCCCTACGCCAGGTCATTATCTGACCACCTCGCACCTTACACCAGTCGGTCGCAGTGTCAGCGAACAGTGCTCGGTGTGGAAGACGACTAGCTGGCATCCTTAATACGTAACCTAACCATCTAAGCCTGTGCAAACGTAGACTGGACAAAAGAACTCGTTTGACAATCATCATCAAACACCCGCTTCCTAACCTCCTCGTTACTTACACGCTCGTGCCACTCGATACGAGCGACTGAACACAGACATCGGTGGTCAAATACTTGAAGACGGTTCACGTCTTCTACCCTGACCGGCCAGGTTTCGCTGCAGTAAAGTAATACGGCCCTCACCGTTGTCTTATATACACGCCCTTTAGGCTTCAGAGAAATACCCCTCAGTCGCCAGAGATGCCTCAAATCAGCAAATACCGCCCTAGCCTTAGAGATACGCGCTTCTATTTCATTCGCTACACCTCCACCGCCGCCCCCGATGCAGCTTCCCAGGTATACAAACCGGTCAACAACCTCCATGACTACATTATCTAACATCAAATCGACGTGGTCACAGCAATCCTGCAAAAGCACTTTGCATTTTGAGGCTGCAAAGCGCATTCCGAAGTATTT